>JAVSBT010426955.1:0-10564 GCA_033118115.1 Pharyngocirrus eroticus
AAGGGACCCACCCTATACCTTATAATGGGGTAAAAACGGCTGGTCCCTCGGTCCCTCAAGTAAATCGAGCCCTGGACATCCTTCGCTTATCTCTCTTTTTCTTTTTTTAAATCAAATAAATGTTGACTAATAGTTTCATATTTTATTAACATCTACTCTACTCCCCCCTAACTGTATCCTTCACAAAAATCAGACCTATCTTACCAAATGATCAATCAACTGTCTCATTAAAAAAAAAATCTAATTTTAATCTATCATAATGTTACACATACAAAAGAAGTCTGGATTGGGCTTTATTGTTAGTAGTCAAGTCACTTAGTAGTGCATTACCCATCTAGCACCACGATAACTAAATACGTCATCCTTAATCATATGACTAGCCTATTTATAGACAAGGGGAATCGCCAATGACACATATAACCACAAATAACAAGAACTGAACAAAAAAGATGGACACAGACAAACTGGAAATTCAATAACAATGATCAGGAGTTGGATTCTACAGGTGCTGCCATAAAGTTTCATCAACTAAAAAGGATCTCGTCATACTAATGTAAACTGACATACAAACCTTTGGCTGAAGTGTCTAGTACTAGTAGAGCACTAGTAGTATCAATTTACAATGGCAGCCATTAATATAAACCAACTACAACGTAATCTAGTTTACCTTCAAGAACATGTGAACACAGCTGGGCGTTTGCTTCCATTTCTAATACAAAGCAATATATTGACATGGGATGAAAAAGAAGACCTGGACAGAGAAACAAATAAAAGTGATAGGGTTTTCAAGCTGATAGACATTCTAAGAAGAAAGGGTCCTACTGCTGTTGAAATATTTTTGGAAGGGCTGAGACAAAATGACCAACAATTCATTTGTGATGAAATTGTTTCAAACCAAAATTCCCTCCATCAGAGACAGTCTGGTAAGTTTTTACTTAAATAAACTTGGTTTGTTCTCAAATATTAGTAGAAATAAATTGTTATAAATGACATAACTTTGGAATCCCAAGTCCTCATACATCTACATTTAGATGCACTATGGTTAAGGAATAAAAACTAACACAAAGACTGGATAAAGAATACATTAAAATATCTATAGCTTAATCATTATCATCAGATCAAAGTGTAACAATTTGTGACTGAAAAAACTGATGTTGTTCTAGTTACGGTGATATATATCATACAGGCAAGTCACATTTAACTTCAAGCAGAGCATAACATTCTATTGACCCACACAGTCCTTTAGAATTCTCATTGATTTTTTACTTCAGTGATATTAAGCAGAGTAGCAGTCAAATGTAAATGTATGTGTAAAATAAAAAACTTCATGAGTAAATGCTATTATAAATTTCTAACTATCCATTTCAATTCATTACAGAACTAGAAACTGATATCAGAACAAAATGCCCTGTTGAAGACTACCAGGAGAGAAAATACCTGGAAAGAGAAGCAGAAACTGTCATCCAAAGAAAAGGGAAACTTGCACTACATGGTAAATATCATTACATTGCTCTGTCAAGTTACAAATGATGATAATGTACCTATATACAGTTCTTTTGCTTGAATACAAGTTAAGTACAAATTCTTAAGTTTGATGTGTTACTTATTTCAGGACCTTTGCAAACCTGTGAAAGTGATGTTAATTTCAATCTGTTCAATGAATTTAGTGAGCAGGCAAATGATTAAACTTGACATAACTAAAGAAAACTTTTTTTCTACTTTGTAGGTCCATCTGGATCGGGCAAGACTCAACTTGCAAGGCATATCACTGAGAAACATAAGAACAGCGGGCTGTCAGACATTGATATAGATCAAGAATATGTGTTGGTAACTGACTCAGATGGGTGTATTTGTGCGACTATCCAAGCAGCTTCTACTACAGCAGTAGTAAGATCTTTAAAAGGCCTTGCTAGCTTGGTAACTAATTATGGAGTTCCTTTAACAATTCCTCAGCATTGCGATGATGAAAGGTTATGCAAACTCCTGCTGGAGAAGATTTTGAATGTCCTGTCTTTAAACAACAATAAGCATGTTATTGTTATTGAAGATGTAAACCAGGAATCTAAAAAGCTTCTGCCATTGAGGCATACTCCAAAAAATGTAATCCTGATAGTCACAACCAATGACCGCACATTGTTTGATGGGTCTGGATGGGAAGTTGAAGTCAAAGGATTCAATGCACACGAAGAAGTGGAGTTTTATAGAAAGAACAACATCAGCCAAGACTCTGATACCAGCATCCATCTTCTTGGAGAAAAGCTTGGCAGTCTGCCACTTGGCTTTGTTTCTGCTAAAGGCTATATAAAGGATGCAGATTCTGACATAGAGTCCTACCTAAAACTCATTGAGAGTCCATCCTGTCAACAGCAGCTTTCAGATTCCGACTCCCGATATCTCACCGATTACAGCAAAGGTCTTCTATCTGCACTGCATTGCTCCATCGCTCAACTGAAAGAAAATCTACCTGAAGAATCTTTCACAGCATTATCAGTGGCAATGTTCTATGATACAACAAATTTTCCAATTCAATTACTGGTAAAAATCCTAGAAGTACTTGAGGTGGAAAGCCAAACACAGATAAACGAGGAGTCAAGAAATCCTGAAATCAATAAGATTGTTATGCAGTTGAAATTGCATTCCCTTGTACAAGTGACTGGGTGTGGGGAAAATCGAGTCCTAGAATTCCATGGTGCAGTGCCTTTAGCATGGAGAGGATTTCTGGTCAAGGAACAAGAACGTGATAGAGTTCAGCTGCTTTGTCTACTAACAATTGTGGCTAAGTGTGATGTGGACACACGATTTGCAAAGAGGTTCCAATGTTGCAAAGAAAAAATGCAACATATGGAAGCAGCCCTTGGACATATCAACATCAAGCCGTACTCGGGTCTCCCTGTAGTAATTTTTCACATACTGGTGGGCTGCATAGTTGCCCATATTTACATACAGCTCAACCAGACAAACAAAGCCAAGACATACTTGGATAAAGCAGAGAGATATTTCTATGTGAATATTCTACACACTACCAAAGAAGCCATGGCAGAGAAAATTAAAAGAAAAGTAGATGAGGATCCGAACTGCCAAAATCCTTTACAAGTTGAAGCTGAATATATCATGAAAGAAATTCTAAACCAACATTCACTTGAAGTACAAAACATTTATCTCAGTTACTTGCAAGTAAAAACATTCTCTCAAGACCAAATTGCGATATGGAAAGAATTTGCTCCAGAACTAGGTGGACCACAAAACTACTGCATGAACAATAGCCATCTAACAAAAACAGTCCAAGAGTATTTGGTCACCAAAGATGTAATGATCTCTAAGGAAAAGTTCTCTCATGTTTTCCCTGTAGAAGTGTTTATCACAATACATTTTCTTCAAGGCAGGCGGTATCATTTCACAGATAAAAGCAAAGTCACACCGCAGCAAAAACAAGAACATATCAATCACTTCAAAATGGTCTGCAATGTTTGTTGTATGATAAAAAACCAATTTGATATTAGGTTGTATTTTTGGGTTTTAGCAAAATGCTATGGGCTCTACTATATCAAAATGGAAGAAGAAGGAAAATCTCATCAACAATACGTCCAAGATCTCCGACGGACAGCAAGGCTTTATGAAGGCTTATCAAAGTACTCTGAGAAACTCTATTGCTTTGGGGTTCTCATTAGATCTAGATCAGATGTTCAGAACAAGGCTGTCTGTATCAGAGAAATACTTGGGTGCTACACAAAGCTACAAAACATGATGCCCTCTGGTGATGAGAGGAGAAGAATGAAGACTAAGAAAGAAGAGAAAACTGTCCAGCTAGAGGCGGTTATTGAAGAAATGAAGGGAAGTCAAACATTTAACAACCTTCATACTCCAAATTCATTCCTTAATGAGTTGGGAAGGTCCAAAATGAGCAATGGAGATCGGTCAAGCACTGAAGAAGCAATACAGCTTTTTGAGAAAGTCTTAGATGACACCATGGCAACCAACAGAGTCCCCTACACCATGAATGGTGCCATTGATGGCCTTGTAACAAGTCAGTGCAAATTAGGGCGTTTTCAGGATGCCAGAGCTTCTGTCCAAAAGTTGGAAGTTTACATAAATCAATTGTTCCCTGGTGGCAACAACAATCCAGTATTTGATGAAGATGACCGTGTGATGCAAGCGAAGTACCACAAAGTCCTACAAAGTCTCCACATGTTAATAGATAAGGAAGAATCTAAGTCCCAAAGTACGTTCAAAAGGTTAATGCCATCCTGCAGTATAATGTGATGAATCTTCAAATTATGCAATTAAGGAAATGAATCTTGATTGAAGTGCATTTTTCAATTTGTGTCATACTCATTGTATATAAATATTTTCAAAATGATGTCTGTAAATATTGTAAATACTTTCTCAATCAAATATGTAAGATACCTATTTTAAAAAATGTATATTTTACAAATGTACATGTACAAAAATATTTTGAATAAATATATATCTAAATTTAAACAAAAATGCAGTGTTTCCTTACTTTTTAAACCTGCATACTTAAAAGTTCAATTTGTAGTACCCTGAGAAGTCATTAGCTAATAAAACTATATGCAACTCTCTATATTCGGAGTTCTCCCTGTAGAAGTGTTTTTGAGTCCCCTACACCATGAAAGGTGCCATTGATGGCCTTGCAACAAGTCGGTGCAAATTAGGGCGTTTCCAGGATGCCAGAGCTTCTGTCCAAAAGTTGAAAGTTTACATCAATCAGTTGTTCCCTAGTGGCAACAACAATACAGTATTTGATGAAGACACATGTGATGCAAGCCAAGTACCACAAAGTCCTAATAAGTCTCCACATATTAATAGAAAAGGAAGAATCCAAGTCCCAAAGGGTATCCTAGACAAATAAACAATGTAATTACTTGAAGTAAATACATTTAGTTCAACAAAATATATTCTCCAGGCAGGCCACAAACAAAAATTTCTATTGAAAATAGGACTATTCAATTAATTATAATGTATTTTCACAAATCTGGGATCATACACAAACTTGTGCATTTATTCATTATTGTATTACAAAAAGAGGTGGGGTAACTTTGCCTGCCTATGAATTTTAAGGCTATTAAATAACACCATTGTTATCATGCTGACTAGGCATATTTGCTTTTGCTTTTGTGCACTTAATAACCTTGGGATTTCCAAGGCATCACTTTTGCATAACCATGAATAACATGATAACCATGTGCACATAGGAAAACCCAACATTTTTTATCATTCAATGAACCTATTATTCTTTTCTACATTTTGGCATATAATGAAACAAAAATAGCTTGACATCCATTCTTTTATACCTTAAATAATTTGTAACTCACAAAAAGTATATTTTATTTCTATATTTGGACCACAAATTCAGAGCAAGCTTTTTAATCTGCCTCTGATTGGCTCTTTAAGCTTTAGTCACATGATATAGCCTATATACCACTTCCGCCACACTTGACACAGTCAATAAATTGAAAGTAATCTTGACCTCAAATGTCATCATCCAAAGTTAGGTAGAATGAAGCTACAAGTACAAGACAAAACTTCATTAAAAAGACAGAGAAAGGCACAGGAAACAATAGAGTTCTACAGCTACAAATGGTTGTAGATTATTCTAGAAGAAAAACACATAACCGGCAACTGTATGTCTATGGTTTTAGGTCAACATTTGCTAATACATGAATATGGAACAAGCCAACATACATATATATGATTTATGGACACTAATTACAATACTAACAAAATACACATACAAGTGCATGTCAGCTGGAAGGAAAGGTGGAACTTCACTGAGACTATCTGCACTATTGCAACCTTTGTTGATATCAACTTAGTGTTTTGAATCAACAACTTGGTATACCAGTCTATACGCTAAATGTCCTAACCACAAGATCAGATAACATGTTAATGCATAGGAAAACTGGTATCTCAGACCGGTCAAGTGACATTAAGCTTACAGACTGATACAGGAAAAGAGAAAATGGACAAGGTATTGACCAATCTAGATGTCCTACAAAATGACCTGCATGTAAATGCAGCATTTTTGGGTCATTTTATAGCCAAGAGCCTGTTCACAACTGATGACAGTGACATTATTTCCAGTAAAGTATCCAAAAGTGAAAGAGTTCTAGAATTTGTCAAAATTCTGAACACTAAAGGATCAATGGGATTTGATGTTTTTTGTGAAGCCTTGACAAAGACAAAACAACAACATGTGTTGGAAGAAATGAAGACAAATGGAACATACATGTGCAAAGGTAATTTCATTTTAGATAACATTCAAAGAAATCATGAGTTTCCCTTCAAAAGGAATCAGTTGGTTTGTTTACTATTTTTCTCTTTATGCACTGTATGTATAGTACAGAAATGATAAGACTTGAAAGCAAAACCTTCCTTATGCACAGTCATAATAACAAAATAAATATAAGTCTAACTAATAGATATGTGCCATTTAAAGCCAACAAGTTTCGCCTCATCCAGGACTCTCTTCAGTGTTTTTAAACCCTGTATATACATTTCTATTCAGAATCTCTAGTTGAATAACATTTTGTGAATAATAAAATGGACTTTAACAGAGAATAATTTACCTTGATTCGCATAGCAGTTTGCTATACAACATTGGCAAACTGCTATGCAAATGTCACCAGATTTATCATTGTAGAGATACAACTGCTATGCAAAATCATTAAAGTGCTATGCAACTTTTGAGTCACTAAATTATTACCTAGACATCTTCTTACAAAATTAAAAGCGAGTGTTATCTAGGTGTTTTGAGATATACTTTAGTCGAGTTATGTAGTCAAACCTGGGGCAGAGTTCACTGTATGGTGACCCCCCCCCCTTTTTAACACTTTATAATTATCTTTTCCTTCTTTTTGCTCAAGGTAAAAATGTAAAGACAAGAGAGCCTGTTGAAGATTATTACTGTAGACTGATATTGCAAGATAAAGGAAAGCAGGTGCTATGTGATAATAACCATCTCATACTTCAAGGTAAAGTAAAGTGTAAATCTACTATAATATTTTATCAATTAAACTTAAATACTTTTATGTATAACAAAACTTTGATTAATAACTACTTTCTTACCCTCAATTTGGCCTTTGTAAATAGAAGTGGCTGATTGATAGAAGCATGGGTTTTCTCAGACTACATCTGTATAAAAACAGCATTTCCTGCGCCTTCATTTGCCTGCTATGTAGCAAGCTGCTTGAGAATATTTGATATGTTATTTGCACAAAACAAAATAAACCAATACTTTTATTCAAAATTGCGTATCTTCTTTATAACAGGTCCCCCTGGTGCAGGAAAAACTGAATTAGCCACAAAGCTCTCTCAAGATATGAGAGGAGATGAAACATGGGGAAATGAAACACAAATTAATGGGACTCTTCCCTCAGATAAAACACTTTGCATAACCATTGATGCAAAGGGACCAAACGATACTTACACCTCTCTACTGGAATTGAAGAAACTGTCACAGGAAAAATTTGGGACAGATGTAGTTTTTCCAAATTACAGCAACAACAGGGATAATTGTCGTGCCTTAATTGAAACAATATTCGAACTATTTGCCAAACATACTGATTACAGGCTTATCTTAATCATTGATGATCTTGTCAAAGAAACCAAAACTCTTCTTCCAATAAGAAAAATTCCTCATAATATTCTAGTACTTATTACGACAAACAATAAAACACTTTTTGAAAAGTGTGTTCTCAATGTTTCTGGCTTCGAGATGGAGGAAGCTGTAGCTTATTTTCAAGAAGAAAGTGACACTCAAGAAAAGGAAGATAGTATAAAAAGACTTGCAAAATTCATGGACAGCTCCCCTCTTGGATTATCCATTGCAAAAAAAGCCTTGAAAATATCAGAGGACACCATTGAAGAGTATCTTAAAAGAATGAAATCACATCCGGCTAGATTAAAGCTTCAAAGATGTGACTCAAAACACTTGAAAGAATATAACAAAGGACTGATGGTAGCTATGGAAAATATGATTACGGAAAAGCTGAAAGGTAAACTTGAAGACATATCTTTCACTGCGTTAAGTGTGGCCATGTTTCTTGATACCAACTCCATTGAAAATGAAGTGCTGAAGATGATCCTATGTACAATTGAAACTGAAGAGGATGTCAGGGGCAAAAGATCCAAAATGTCAACTTGTGAAGAGATTAATCAGCAAATAAGTGAGATAAAGGAAGCTCTGGAAGAAACCTCTCTTGCAGATAAAAGCAAGGAAACGGTGTCTTTCCACAGTGCTGCAAAATATGCATGGCTGTCATATCTATGGAGGGAAAAGACTTTCAACGAGCACTTACAGCTCTGCTTCAAAACCATTACGGGCAACTGTGACGTTGATACAAGATTTTCCTTCAGTTTCACAGCCTACTATTGCCAGCTTAGGCACATGGAATCAGCTTTGTCACATGTTGATACACAGCAAATGAGCATTTCTTTAGCCATATATTTCATTCTTACGACATGTATAATTGGAAACATCTATACATATTTGTATCGACCTACAAAAGCTGAAGAAATCCTGCAAGAAGGGAGAGACACCTTCTATTCTTACATACTGTGTAGAACCAATAAACAGATTGAAGACAAAACTCTCCATAATACAAGGCAGCGAGCTGAAAGAGTGGCTGAAAAGATTTACTCTTTAATTCAGGCTCAAGACAATAATGAAGAAATAAAGGAATGTGCAAATTCTTTTTTTTTCCACAAGTGCCACAATGAATACAGAATTTCTAACTGGAAAAAACATTTCCAACTGCTTGAACAAAGACAGCCATTTCTTTTGCAAAGCAAACGCCTCACAAATTCATTATACAGTCACTTCTTGGAAAATGAACTTGTTCTTCCAAAAGAGAAATTTTCAACCATCTTTCTTCATGAAATCATCATCATGGTGCTTTATATCTATGGACGAATTTATCATTATACAGATAAGCAAACTATTGATGAGGTCAAACATACCCAATACAGATACAATCTTCAACTTGCTTTTGAAATTTCAAAACAAGTGACTAAGAAAAAGGGTGTGGATCTATATCTAGCTGTTTTATGTGAGAGAAATGGCCTTCTCTATATGGACATGGAGCTTATGAACAAAGATTCACTGGAATACAGTAGAGCTATGCAGAACACTTATAATGAGTTTGACAGTATGCAAAACAGTGCAGCAAAATATTACTGGTTTGGTGTTCAAGAAATGACCTGTGATGATTTATACAATAATGCAGTTTGCACCCGAGAAAAAGCGAAATGTTTACGCTACCAATTTGGGAAATCTCAAAGTAGTGAAGAAAAGGAAAACATGGAGAAAACATGGCAAACTGCACATGCAGAATTGGCATCAAATGTAGAAAAAATGAGCCGTATGGGTTGGTTGCAAAAGCTTCACAGACCGCAATCATTCACAAACGAAATAGCCTTCTTTGATTTGGAACATGGTTCCAATGAAAAAGGCTTTGAAATTTTCAGTATAAATGTCAATGATGGAATGGAAACTGGGAGAGTTCCCTATACTCTCACAGACTCTGTTGAAGGTTCGATATGGTGCTTCTGTAAATTGAAAGATCACCAAAGAGCTTTTGACTTAGTGGAGACTTTTCAAAAATATATCAACAAGATCTATGGTCAAGAAGGGAACAGGGTAGATGACAAGGATGGAACCACAATGAGAAATAAACATACAAAAACAATAGATGAACTAAGGAAATATATTGAAACGTCTCAGTCAAGCTTTAAGAGAAAACAAGGTGCTGCCACAGAAACCAAACCCTCCAACCATGATACACTTCTTGCATCAAAAAGGCAAAGAGTTGACGAGTTCTTAGAAGCGTAAAGTCTTAAAAAGGAGAAAAAAAAGTTGGTCCATTAAGTAATATATTTATTTTTCAAAAGATATCTTTTGACAGAAATGTATTTTCAATGTCAGTACTCAAGGGTACAGGATATAGATCTCTTGCACACAAACCAGAAACCCTCCTCTCAAAATCTTCTTGTCAACATTTATTGAAGGGGATCATTTACTGAAACATAGTTCAGTACTATTTCTCAAATGAATTTTGCAAACAATAGCATAATATATTATCATATTCTGATATTTGTAACAAAATGGGTAGGTCTCAAGTCATTCCCATCTATAAATATCAGAAAAGCATGCTACAATTGCTAAAGCTCATTTGAACAAAAAGCACATAAACTCAGGGGAAACAATAGATATTCAAAGATAATGACTCTTGAGATATCCAAGCTACTGAAAACACATAAAACCATGAAAAGAAAGATTGTTTAGAAGACAAAGTTTTTAATTGACTATCATAATGGACTGTATGCAAAATAACGCTGCAAAAAATTATCCTAGGCTGCAAACTATATAAACTGTTCAAAATAAGTAATGCAACACTTATATAAATGTTAATAACTTTTTTGGTTTTATAATGATATCGGATTTTTTTTTCTCAAAATATAGAACGATATTTTAGTAATAACTTAAAGAAAACTTGCACGTGCTAGCATGTATAATTTTTTATTAATGATTTTTTTACAAGGCAAC
>JAVSBT010427066.1:0-10563 GCA_033118115.1 Pharyngocirrus eroticus
CTCAGTCGCTTGTGCTACAGAAACCGGGGATAAGCACCGGCCTGATGGGCCTTCATGGCTCGAGCATGGCTTTACTAATCTGTATTTTGCTACATTCCTCAGAGTTGCTTTTATTTGGTGATATTTCCACGAGTATACTGTATAGGCATCCATACTGGGCTAATTCATTTTAACTGATGAGAGAAAAGTAAGCTGTGGTTTTTAATCTCAGGTTGTAGACCTGGAGGGCTCCTTTCTGCAAGCCAAGGTTTCTGTTTGCATTTTTAGTAATATAGTTATATATTGTTGCTATGATGGTTCTAGTGGATAATTATGTAACGCCATTGTATTTGAAAGAACTGAATTGCAGTAACTTTGTTCCAATATTAGGCAATCATGTCAGATGTCTGTCACTGTCTAACAATTTTTTTTCTGGTTATTGATAGGACATTTTGAAGGATGGTTTTGTATCTATCTTATGGAAGATAAGAAGTCAGACAATCTAGACAAGGCTTTTAAGTTTCATTAAAAAAATGTTTGTTAGAATTTTCAGATTTTTTAAATCATGGAGACACTTCTATTTGACATAAATTTGTGTCCTTGGTGATACTTAGTAGTAAAATGATATCAACACTGAGTTTAGTGGTACCAAATTTTAAGATATGACTATGTTGTGTTGCTATTTTCCAGGATTATATTTTATTAGTGAAAAATAGCAAAGTAATTAGTGATGTATAGGCACCTCTAAATCTAGTGTTGACTCCATTTTACAACTTAATATTCCTAAAGACACAAAAAAAAACAGTATTTGTTTTAACATTGTACTTAATTTCATATATGATAGCCTATATTTCCAGTCGATGTTTGAGCAAAATGCCCAACAAATAAAGATTGCTATACATCACTATATCAACATAAATTCCAATATTGCTAAATTGTAATGATATATTCATTGTCATTGGTACATTTGGATATGACAGTTATTTCTTTGTAATTTGATATTACATTGTGAAGAAAAGGAAGTTTAGTTTACATGTTACACTTACACACAGTACACACAGGGGCGAAGTATGCTTGATCTTATTTTATTTTATTTTATTCAGCAAATGTTATGAGGATACAAAAATAATACAATACATCATAGAGCATTGGAAATACAGTGTTACAATTTAAAAAAAACACTAAAAAATAAAGAACTGGTATGCAAGAAAGAAGATGTAAAAGTATCATTTACAAAGTCTACTTTTAAATTGAATAATTTTCCTTCACAGTCAATGTTCTTTCATAACTCTCCAGTCTATATGTGACTAAGATTTCACACACTTTTAGAAAAAAGAAGTGATACATATTTAGTGGTAAAATGTAGTCAACATTATATTGGAGACATGGTGGCCTAATGGATAGGGTCGCCGCTTGGAGTGCAAGAGATCCCCGGTTCGATCCCAGGCCAAGGCATCATGGTGTGTCCTTGAGCAAGACACTTTACTCTGTATTGCTTAAGTGTTCCCTAATGTAAAATGAGGTATTGGGCGCTGCACTGTGGCGACTGACGGTGTAATTCCGTAAAAAGAATTTCAATGTACAATGTATTATTGACAATAAAGATATTATTATTATTATATTTAGTGATACAAAAATATCACTGTTTTGTGTTGCTATTTTCCACTAATGCATACTTTTAGTGACAAAGATTAACACTAATTAGTGAGTTTTAGGAACCCCTAATTCTAGAGTTGACCCCATTTAAACACTCAATATCACAAAATATCACTCTTCATCTGAGGGTAAATAAGGTGGCCCCTTCAAATTTATTGGAATTATATTCGAAAGATAGTTTAAGATTTATCTTCTGTTAGAGATTGTTACACTTTTCTCTTTGGTGACTGATTATACAGAACGGTTTGTGTGTGTTTTCAAAGTTGACAGGTTGACAGTGAAAGTTTCAAAATGGAAGTTTTGAATTGTTGTGATGAAAAGTTTTTGTTCTATTTTTTTAAAATATGCATGTTTTCGTCTTAATAATTCAAATTCAGTTTTGTTGATGTAATTTCTTAGAATCCTTACTGATGACCCTTGCTGACCCTTAGAGGCTGAAACATATTTTATACAAGTGTGTGAACAGTACATGTAAAGTGTCACATGCAAATTCTCAAAATTAGCATTACAAAATATATAACTGTACATTAATATCAGAAGGCCCTTTGAAAATCAACTATGTATGTTGTAAAGGTTTTACATTCAGAAATTGATCATTAAACATGTAACACTGGACCTTTCAAATTGTCTTTGATACAGTTTGTGGACAATTATGTCACATACAATTCCCAAAATCACAATTATGTCACATACAATTCCCAAAATCTCATTAGGATATTATATTGAAATATAAAACTGCTTGCAGTATAAAAGGAAGTATATGTCATTATTGACAGATCATTTCTCTGAAAAATGTATTTCCTCAACAAATACCCTAATGTATTTTGAGTTAAAGGATATGGGGAAACTTTTCAATGTTAGTCTACATTCTTAGTATAATTGAAACACAGCAACACAGTAAAGATATTTTGGTACCACTATATATCTTATATATCATTGGATTTCCAATATTTCATGTTGAATTATAGTCCCTTCCAAGTGTCTCTTTTCTTGGCTGTTCTTTTTGCCGTATAAATGTTGAGTTTTAACAATTTCAAATCACTTTTACACTGTTGGCGCCATGTTGTTTTTGGCCTGCCCACTTGACGCATCACAGGTACCATTGCCTCTGTAAGAGCTTTAATCACTGGCACATTATCATTAAGACAAAGCATGTATCCTGTAAATCTGAGGCGACGTTCTATGATGGTTTTACTGAGCTGAGAGGCTTTTCTTTTGTCATTCTGTAGACATCTTTGTTTTTTGGTACCACTAAATCCATTGTTGACTCCATTTTACCACTAAATGTCACTGTTAACACAAAACATGAGGCTACATGTAGATTAATTTGATGTACTAAGGCATTCATTTTTATAATGATCCACTCAAGAAGAATCAAAGAATACATATTTATAATTAAGAATAATTGAACTAAACTTTTTTGATGCACTGTGTATGAAAGATTTATTTCTCAAAGCTTTCGATTCTCATCACGAGATCTTGATCACTGATATGACAAATAGTAAACAGTCACAGAATATATACAGAAAATAAGGAATACATATATACTTTATAAACATAATTTTATAATTCTTTCTCTTGGAGCAGTGGCCAGTTCCTGAAAAGTACAAAATTTCCCTACAACTACACCAAACCTTGATGATTTAGTGGATTGAGCATATCTTTCATGTTGATGTTTTAGCATTTTGCCTTTTTAATCAGAAGCCATCTTTGTTATAATGATTCATAAAAGTGTTGCTTCTTCTATAATATCAAACTCTTGGAATGAATGATAATTGAAGTGTTTGATCCATTTTCTGGATATTCATGGATGCTATTATTGCAATAAAATGTACATATAGGCTGTGGTTAGACGCCCTTTTTTAATTGATTAGACCCCCTTTTTTAAGTATATATTGTGGTCAAGCACACTTTTTAACCCTCAGGATTAAACAGAAAAAGGAAAAAAAAGGTTATAATTGATTCTAAAAGTGTGGGTAGCCACAGCCATTATTCCATGATCCATCAACACTTTCAAATGAAGGTTGTTGATCATCATTTTTACTTTTTGATATCTATAATTTCAAATTTCCATATTGTTAATCTAGGAAGGAAGTGATGCCATATTATCTTACAGCGACGACTTTGGTTCAAATGCCCTTGCAAACATCATAGAGTCAGGGTCAAAGGAAGTCCTTGAGACTATCCTAAAACATTGTAAAAATGGGAAAGAAAGAAAGGAGATCATCAGACATGCGCTCTTGTTTGCAATCAAAACTGACAACCTTGATATGATTAAATTGATTATGGAAATGGGGAAGAGAGAGCAAACAGAAACAGGGAGGGATGATCAAGGGTAAGAATTTGTCTTATTGTGATGGGAACCATTGAGGCCTAGATAAAATACCATATCTGTTCCTTTAAAAAACTTATCATTTGTTTACTTTCAACTTTTGAAGAATTGTCTGTGGCTGTCCTCAGAAAAAAGGGGAAATTAAAGTTGAGGAGACATGAGAGTCTTGGATTTTTTTTTTATTTTGTATTAGAATATGTCTTGAAGTATCATTTGGAATTAAAACAATGCTACAAAATTATCTAATTTTGGCATGAGGTTTTCCTTACAATTCTATACACTCAAATTAATTGAATAGTGAAAAGTGAAAAGTGAATAAGTTTTTTTCTAAAAACTGAAAAGTTTTTAGGGTTTTATCTAAAACACTCAAAAAAGCCCTTTTTTTTTTATAAGTGGCATTAACATCTACAATTTTCAAAATATCAAGAAACAAAAGGACTGTTATTTAGAACATATTCATAGCTTCGAAAGCATACAATTTTCTGGCAGTTTGGGGTTACAGAATGTTATGTGAATATCAATATAAAATTTCAACCCACCCGAAATTTACATTTCAATTTTCTTGGCTTTATATGAGTAGTTAGCACCATCTAGTGTACATACTACATATTAGAAATATTTTATTGCTTGTTATTTTTAGCCCTTATTATATACTGTATGATTAAACACAATGCATGGGGCTTGACATGTGGCTAATTTTGTCTGACAAAAAGAGACAAACATAATATGAATTGATTCATGTAGATTCATCTAACCAGTGTATTGTATAAGAATAAAAGTCAAACTTTTTACTGGATAACGTATGCTTACTTGATAGCTTTCGACCAACACTGTGGTCATCATCAGTCAAAATGACAATTGACTTTACTGTCCACCAGATGTCATGGTGGACATTGGCGGGTCATCTGATGAGGTCACAGGACCTTGTGCCCCCACTCTTGATAATAAAATGTTGGACCACACTTGCGGAGGGCTTACATACCCGGATGTGGATGGCCTCCTTCACTCCACGCTCGAACCATCTTGGTTCCACTTCTAATATTTTGGTGTTTTCAAAATTTACTTCATGCCCTGGGTGATCCTGATGTATGTGTTTTGATAATATGAATTATTTACATCCTTTAACATTAATGAATTTATAACCCTTTCAGGTCTATTCGAAAACAACCAGAGACAAGCGGATTAGAACACGAATTCTCCAAAAAGTTTGAAAACTCTGAATTCTCATCTCAGATAACAGCAATTGGCTTGGCCGCAAAGTTAGAAAACCACAGAGCATTGAAACTCCTGCTCCAGGACAAAGCATTATCGTCAGAACTGCACCCAGTTACAGGTCAGCTCATTTTTTGTTGTTCTTGAATTTGAACCTGGAAGAAAATCTAGACTTACATACATGTTGAATTTCCCTTTGTTTTGTCAGCTTTTGAAATACAGGCTGTCCACCCCCTAGACTAGTAGTGTAATCCATTGATGAATGCATGAATGAATAAATGAATGTATGAATGAATCAATGAATGAATCAATGAATGAATCAATGAATGAATCAATGAAAAAATAAACAAACAAAAACAGTTGTTCTCACAGTTATATCAGGCTTGTCATCAAAAAAGTTTAGTTTATTCATTCCTATGATAATTATTTAATGATAAATATTTCATGTACATTCTTTTTTTAATTTGTTTTATAGGAAGCTGTCCTGCAGGGGCAGGTAACTGTATCCTATGTGACACCTACTCTATCTTCAAAGGTAAAAGTACATTGGAAAGTACCTTACAGGCCTTGGAGATCTACAAAGCTTTATCAAGTCCAGCCTATATGCTGCATTCTGGGGTCAAGGATCCAATTCTTGAAGCTTTCAAACTTAGTGCAAACATGGAACGTATGAAGGATGAAGATCCTGCGCTGAGAGTAATTATAACATTCTGGCTTGCATTATCACATATAGAGTCAATTATTCCCCAACATGAGAAGAAAAGGCTAAATAAATCATAATGCAGAACCTTTTTAAATCATGGTAATTCAAAAGAAAGCATTCTGGCTATTGTTCAGGGGATCAAAATAAGGAATCTTGGCATTGTCATGCACTGACCTTTGAATTCAGACTCTAGCAATCCCCCTGGATAATCTGGGGCCCCTTATGCCCTTATGTAACCTCTATTGTTGCCCATGTATCTGTATATATTCCAGTATCTCCTTTCTGTCCCACAAATGTTTTCTATCTTCTAAGACCAATACATTCTATTTTCTTGGCATTTTTTTTTCATTTTATAGAGAGAGTATGGCCTCATTTCCCAAAGGTGCAGACTATTTGCCAGGGATCTGTTAGCCTTATGTCGCAGTACCAGTGAGGTTGAAGAACTGTTGAAGTGTCAAGATGGCGCCTCTAAAGTCGATGCTATTGGAGGTGGGAAACACATGATGTATCCACGTCTATCATTGGCTTTACACTATGACCAAAAAGAGGTAAAACCTGTTTTTGTGTGTGTGTGAGATATCATAGATAATCTTTTGACAGTTAAAGGTATTTGTCAATGTACTATTAAAACAATATGAATAGAGCAACATTGTGTGGCACCAAGGGTAAAATTGTGTCAATATAAATGTTAAAAATCATTAACAAATGACTGTAGAAACATATCATAATTTTTATTTCAAGTGACTGTTATTTATGAAACATATGACTTATTTCATCTTTTTTTTATCCATCAACTGCTTTAGTTTGTGTGTCATCCGTATTGCCAGCATCAATTGCAAAAGATTTGGTGTGAAGGCTATCCTGATTGGGTGTGCAAAAGAAAATGGTTCCCAGTGCTGGTGGTTTTGTTTGCACTCATGATTACTATAACACTGCCACTTTGGTGCATCCTGTACATGATTAGGATTCCTTTTGCATGCAGACTCATTTCCACGCCAGTGGTCAAATTCTTGACGAATACCATCTCATATTTCTTTTTCCTGATTCTTATTTTCATTCAAATTTGTATGGAAATTCAATATACTGCAGACGATATACAAGTCCTGCATACAACAGCTGTAGAATGGCTGATTTGTTTATGGGTGGTAGGAATAACCTGTGAATGCATCAGAAGAATTCACATAAATCGCAAACGTTTCATGAGTTTGCGGGAGGTTGCAGAAACAATTTGGAGATTTTATGATGTCATCATGCTTACCTTCTTTTGGATTGCTATTATTGGTAGAATAATTGATGGTATAATGGGGTCTCCAACAATGAAGGAAAATTGGAACGATAGCAACCCTCGACAGATTTCGGCAATTGCAGAAGCTGTTGGTATTGTGTTTGCAGTTCTACGCTTGATAGCCATCTTCAAACAGAACAAACATCTAGGTCCTTTGCAATTGTCTCTTAAAAAGATGGTACTTGACATTTGCTGCATCATTGTCCTATTCATAATTGTCTTGTCCGCTTTTTCCTTTGGATTGACTTCCCTATATAACGCATATGGAAAGAGATCTGGTCAAGAACAAGTTAAATTTACAACGTAAGCAAAAAACGTTAAATAATGTTATTATATCAACAAACAACTAGAAGTTTTGATGTTTTTTAAAATAAATTTTGAATTTGAATTGAATTATTTTTATTGTTTGAAAATGGAAGTTGAAAATACATTTATCCACCTATTAACCTTTTTAAATCGTACCAAAAATATCAAATTGGGCTCATAATGTTTTGGCCTGTATACATGTAATAGATAAAAATAATATTGATATGTGCTTTTTTTCATTTCTTTTTCAGATTTGTTCATTCATACAAAACACTATTTTGGGCAGTGTATGGCTATGCTGAACCTGATGATGCAATATTGGCAGTACAAATGTGTCAAAATACCACAAATGGGGTTGATTGCCAACCTAAGCATATGCAACCTGTTACAGAACTCACAGGCTATGTATTATATGGAGTGTATCATGTTGTAGTCATAATTGTCTTACTCAACATGTTAATTGCCATGATGGCTAAATCGTATGACGCCATAGAAGCCAACTCTGATAATGAATGGAAGTTTGCCAGGACCCGATTAAGGATGAGCTATTTTAATGAAGCCATGACCCTACCACCACCCTTCAACTTGTTTCCAATCCACATTTTAATTGCTTTTGTGAAATGTAAAATATGTTCAGAAGAGGATGAGCAAAACAATGATGAAGGTCAAAAAATTGCCTATAAGGTATGTATGTCTTTCCTGTTCATGTTTGATATCAAAGGTCAATTACCCCCCCCCCTCCCCCCCTGTTATTCTTGTATAAAAGAAAATATTAAGAAAATGACAAAAAGTTGAACATTTCAGGCAGACCATACAACACTTTATAATGGGGTTAAAATAGCCTGGTCAGCATTTAAGCATAAATGTGTTCATGGCAAAGAAGCTTTAACTATGGAATGATTCATTTTGTCTATGCTGAACAAATAATCTTGCTTCAAAAACCATTATATGAAATTGATACACCTTTACTGCTCTTGAAAGTCAAAACCTGCATAAACATGAATTAATACTATAGTTGATAATGTGCCTGAAATAAGTGAATAAATACCATATTGTTCTTTTTTTGTTTTCAGAAATTGATTAAAAGTCTGATCCAACGATACTGGAATCGGCGCCAAGAATACAAGAAAGAGATATCGAAACTTTCCAAAACAACTCATCAGCCAAAAGAAAAGCCAACCAACGAATGGTGCAGCAGAATGTACACTTCTTGTGTTCCACATGAGGAAATAGATGCCTTTATGTAAATGAAAGAGATATAAAATAAGGAAACTGTAATGTGCCATTATATACATGTAGTGTATATACATTTTTTTTGAGAATGTTTTTATTATTCAACAATACAACCAAAATTATAAAAAAATCAAATCAACGATTTTAAAATAACAGTAGTGTGCAAATCCTGTTTTTAAGCTTTAATTCTTAACTTGTTCTTGATTTAATTAAACAAGTTATACTTTTTCTAACTTTATAAAAAGCTTAAATTTGATTTTCTCATTTACCTGAAGAAGTTTGTTAATTAGAGACGGAAAGTCGTTGATTTGACTTTAATATTGGTTTAGTTGTTGCATAAAGAAAAAAAATTCCATTTTTTTTTATCAACCTGATTAAACTTTTCAAGAAATAGTGTATTATATATACAGACTTGTATATGATGAAAAATAGAAATGATAGATTTGATAGCAGTTCGAAACCAACAAGCTTCCAGTCATCAAGGACTCTCCTCAAATAAACCTTGATGAATCAAAACATTTATGGTTTCAAAGCGGACATCTTTATTATTCAGACTTATTTATTATTTTTATTGCATGTGATATGTTTTGTGATAAGGAATGGACTATAGAAGTATACTGCACAATGAGACTAAAATTGCAATAAAAGTTGCACTAGACATATCAGTTTGCCAAACAATTCAAAGGGTGAATCCCAAGTCCCAAAGAATCCCTCAACCCCACTATGTAACAATCCTTTAAGAAGAGCTGGTCTTCAATGGGACCCTCTCATGCACTAACACTTTGATGTCAAAGGGTACAAACTTGTTCTTCAAAACCAGAAGATTGATTGGTATTTTTTTTATTATCATATTTCAAAATTCAGACTTCTTAATTGACTACCTTTGATTAAATTGTCCTGCCTATGTGTTCAGAATGGTGTAATTTTTCATGAAGTTAATTAAACATCAAAAGTAAATTTGAATAGAGGCATTTGTCCATGACGCAAAATATAAAACAGAATTGATTTGTTATTTCAACATTGTTATAAAATCCTAGAATTTTACAGTTGTCATGGGAAAACAGCACAATCACTAATGTTAGCAAATACTACATTAAAGTAGATATGTTTGAGATGGCAATCATTAATTAACGTTTAATCGAACATGATGTATTATAGTCTAGATGTAAAAGTATATATAAGCCAACATGAAATGTCTCTGATCTTTAAGCGCCACTTTGGTGACGTTTTTGAGGATATCTTTTTGGCTGATAAAAGGATTTGTGTTTGTCTTAATTAGGACATTGAATGCTTTGACTAATACTCAGGGGTAACTTTTCTGAATGTATATTGTGTAATACAAGGAGAAGACCATATACTTATCTAAGATGAATAAATCAAACTTTATATTTATAATATTTGGAGTTTTGTCATTACAAATTAATGCGGCAATTGGCACAGATATCATGCACCAGCAATATGTTGCCAAATGTGGCCATGGGACAAAGTATGGAGGGATCTCCCTTCAAGGTCAATTCAAGGTCATGGGTAAATATGAATGTGCCTTAGAATGCCTTTCAAATTCTTGTGAAGGCTTCAATTTTATTGAAACATCCCCTTCATTTTGTGAACTATTTTCTGAAAATGTTGATTGCAGTAATGTAGTGAAAGATACAGATACAACCTTTTATGAGAAGGTAAGTTTCCAGGAGGTTTTGCCTTGTAATTGAATTATCAATTTGACAATCATCACTGCACTGTGGCTCTTATGTGTATGGTGAGAATAAGTTGTTAATATTTGCAGGTCAAGGCAAAACTTGTGTGTCAAAATGGTGGGAAACTTGTAGAAGGAAAGTGTGAATGTAGTGCTGTCACATT
>JAVSBT010427177.1:0-10561 GCA_033118115.1 Pharyngocirrus eroticus
CTATTTCTTCTATATTTTTGTGTACAACCACTTTATTTTTATAAATGTGATGTGGCAAAATAAAACATAATATACACTATCATCATTATTATCATTATTATCACTATCATATTATACAGTACATGATAATAAAACACTACCCATTAACCATTATAGCACATATAAAATAAAGCTACATGAAATTGTAATAACTTTTTCTATTTTTGTTTTTCATTTAGGACCAGCCTAGATCACCAGTAGAGAACCTAACAGGAGTCAGAAAAGTTTCCAGGCATGGCTCCATCACACACTCTCAATTCAATGCTCACATCAACCAAGCCTTTTCATTCCTGGAACCAGATGATTCAGCTTACAAATTTCACAAAGACGACGATGAAAATGACCTTTCCAAGGTCGATAAATTTCTTTCCAAAGACACTGTGGATAATGAATACGTTAACGTAAACATTCCAGATGATAAAGAAAAAGATCTCGAACCTATACCTCCAAAATCAGAATCTTCACCAGAAGATTCAGAAGAATCAAAAGGAGGATCATGTCTCAAAATTTCACTTATTGTTGTGTTTATCATATTTCTCATATGTGGCGTAGTTTTTGTAGCGTTGTATTTCTTAGGTAAGTTGTGTTATTTTTCATGTACATGTATTTGTTCACCATATAAACCCCTTTAGTATTTTCCATGTACAAATAAACCATATTCCATATTTATAAGCCTTGTCATATGCCTGAAACTAGAATAGGAGAGAGGTGGAATGTTCGGGTACTGCTCGTTATATAATTTAGAAAATGCATGGGGTTATTTAGGGAAGGGGGTTAACAATAAGCCAAGAAATCCTACTCATAGGGTTTTGTTGTCCCTGATGATAAATTGAAAAATTTTGGAGTAAAACAACCAAGGTTTACGGTTTAAAACAAAATCCACAAATCATGTTTTGTGGTGTTAGGACTGTCGTATGTTTAAATACCTAGATCAAAATTTAAATATTATTCTGGATTTAATTTTATTCTTTTGATTGTATATACCTACCCCACCTTTATTCATTCTACGTAAAAGTGTCTTACATTGTGTTAAATACAATACATGTTATACAGAATCGATTTGCATAAGTAAACTTATCCAAATTTCATTTTGACATGTTTTCTTATTTTATAATATTTGCAGATGTCTTCCCAAGCAAAGAGAAAGAATTAGTAGTGCATGGTAAGCAAACATAAATTGACAATAAATTCTGCCTGTGAAACGTTTTTGTACTGAATGTCCTTATATTAAAATTACTGTTTGTACTGGAAGTCTTTATTTTGAGAACATAAAACTACCCTGTGAGTGGAAATTCTTAAGGATAATTAACATTCATAGTTTATCTTAGTGGGTACTCCTGAAAACATTTGATTTTTTTACAGAGGGGGGGGGGGGGGCAGTAGTGTTTGCCACTCCAAAATCAAATATACTATGTAAATGCATTCAGTAACTGATCCAATTAGGATTACCATTCACACCTTATTCACTCAAGTAGATTTGTGAATATGTAAAATGGACAGTACTATCATGGTCACAATATTTACAATACAACACTTCTGTATAATAATGATAAGACCTTTGGATATGACCTATGAAGTTTGCTTTTGGTTTTTTTAAATTTTTATGGCTGGATACATGGTGGTGACATAGCTTTTTTTCAATATGTGTTAGATAAGATGTATATCCGTATATCCCAAACTATAATTTTAACCAAAACTATTTAGGGGGAGGGGGTGGGGGGAGGGAGGGGGTGGGGGGAGGGAGGGGGAGGGGGGGGACTTCAAGACATACTTAGCTGTAATTTGATATCATACAAACTTCACTGCTCCTGTTTTAAAGCATAGAACATTATTGACATTGAATTTCTAAACATTGTTTTCAAGGTGTTTTATTTTTTTTCAGAGAAGCGATACTATGGCTCACTGAAAATGTCCCACACTTGGATAATAGCACTAGAAAATCCAGAGTCTCCAGAATATAAAGAAATTTCAAAAACATTATGTGATACTGTGAGTCATGATGCATTCATTCAAATAAACTTTTACACACACAATGCTTATAGAAACATTGCAACTTATTACATATATTTTTCTTCATGTGCAAACACCTATATTTCAAAACTCTGGCAATTCATATATTACAAAGCTTCCTAACTTGAATGGAGCTAGGTTTGTATGGTGTAAATTTTATTAAAAATTATTTTGTCAACTGAGAGGTACCTGGAGACCCGCAGAAAATTAAAACAAATATTAATGTGAAAAATCACTCCCCCCAAAAAATCAGCAGTTGTAATAATTATGATTTTTGCTTTTATATCTTTTTTGCAGATTTTAGGTATTTTAGAAATTCCTTTAAACACAACAACAGATTCCACATGTAAAGTAACAGATCTTAGGTAAATAGTCTCCTAATAAATCATTGATGTTTTTGAGAGAAAAAAAGGACTAACCCACTTCCTTCACTAGATGGCATTATTACCCATGACAGGAAATTACTTTTACTTCAAAAATGGTGCTGTTGAATTTTATGGACACATCATAAAATCAAATTCATCATGTTAAAAAACAGTATACATGTAAACTGATAATATGAGAAGCCATGGGTAATATTATAAGGATTTCAGAGAAAACTCTGCCTATGATACATTTGCAATCAACTTGAAATAATTCAAGCTCTTTTTCTGTTTTTCAGACAGGGTAGCATAGAATCAGACTTTGAACTCCTTTTGAAGTCATTACAGTCTTTCCAGAATTCAATAGATTCCATTGTAAACTCCTTAAAAAAAGGTTTTGAAATATTGGAATCCAACGGAGACTCATCGCTTAATGTTGATACAGATACAATTGTGATAGCAGGTAAGATGTTTTTGAGATCTTCCAAATGTCAAGGTCGTGTGTTGCACCATTAATGATGTAATTTAATGTATAATACTAATATGATTTCCTTTTTTCTTTGTTTGATTATAAATGGGAAATATACATGTAGTAATCTGTAAGGGACTTTGTCTCTGGGTTTCACTGTGTTGATTAAAAATTGTGGTCTTAGTTTACAGTGAAATCTCTCCTTGAGAACCATCTTTGAAACAGGGATCTTAATGGCATTAGCATTTTCTTTTATAGAAAATGATTATTTGGGACATATTTTCATGCATATCAAAAAAAGCAATTAGACCCTCTTGCCCCCTTAATTGGGGTGCTCTTTTCACAGGTTACATTATCAATATCAATGCTATAATTCAAGATCAACTTGACTAATTTTATGGCGTCAATTAGAAATATGCAAAATTGTAAATCTAGTCAAAGGTGGTTCTTTCTGTGGGGTTTTACTATTCAGTAACAACACTAATTTAGTTACATTATAGTGTACCAGGTGTCATTTTTTTTTTAAAGTCTAGATATATGAATGATTTTCTAATATTTTAGAACAAGTGTCGAAATATAGTTTAAGCATAAAAAGCATTTTTCCCCCAGTTTTTTTATTTATTCATATGTATTACTCAGTTCTACCTGGATTCTGGTCTCACGTCTATATGTACACCCCTTGTTTCACAAAATAACACATTCATCCTTAGAGCAAACAACAGCACAACCACCAACCACATCAACAATAACAACAACATATGCAACAACAACCAGTGAAAATGAAGAAACAACAGCAGCAACAACTGCACAACAAACTGCTACCAATGAGCAGAATGCAACAGGTTTGGAACTCTATTTGAAATTGACAAATTTAACTTTTGCTCCTGATCTTTTCAGTCTGTAGTCACTCAAACATTAGTAACCTGGGGGGGGGGGGGGGAGGGGTGGTCTTATCGATCCAAATAAATTCAATTCATTGATTTACATGTATATTGAGTTTATGAGCATGTATTTTGGTAAAAATAATATCCCACAGGTTACTTATTGTCATAGTTGATTGTCTGCAGACTATAGAGATCAAGAGCAAAAACAAAAATCAAACAAATTGTAGCGTGTGTTGGTATTAGAGTAACTTTAGGGCTTATGAAAATGAAAGTCTTATTTTAATTGTATGTCTATTCACTGTGGTTTGTAATATTTGTTGACATATCTTTTTAACAAATTTATGTAAATGTAAGTCACATTAACTTTTGTCTGTGTGTCAACTAATTCACATTTGTGTAGCACGTTTAATAAAACATATTTTTGCCAAAAGATTGTTTGTAATAATTTGTTATAATGTATGATGTATCAATCAATAGGCAATATGATATAATATCATATTCAGTCATGTAGTCATTCAGGTAGATCACACTTCTGGATTTTTTGTTGCAGAAACAGAACCTACTATTTCAGAAACTACCTCAACTGTAGTAAATACTGAAACAACTGTAGCAGAAACTACAGCAACCACTGAAACACCCATTGAAACTACAACTAAAATATACACAGTGGCTCCACCTGCCAGATCAACACCAGCTTCAGGTACATCAATTTTATATACAGTATTTAAGTTGTGCTAAAATATCAGAACAAATAGATATAATGAGAGGTTTTGAATCAATGTCAATCGTTTTAATAGAAATACCTTTATTTTTCCCTCCAACCTTTGTCTTATTACTGAATGTTTCTGTATTTTATCTTTTAGTAACTTGTGAAGAACTTACAGAAGGGAGATGTGATATGTTTCAGTACTCAGTCACTGGCTATCCAAATATTTTTGGTCAGACATTCTCTCTCTCTTTAACAAGTACACTGAATACATTCCTTGATTTGGAAGACAGAAATTGTTATGACCATCTCAGGAAGTTTGCCTGCACTGCAGTGCATCCACCTTGTGAAAAGTCTGTTAGTACTCCTCCATGCAGGGATTTCTGTGTGGGTAAGTAATATATATTTTCTTGTTTAATTGTGTTATTGCCCTTGTGTTGGGTATTGGTTGTGATTAATATTCATGTACACGAACCAAGAAAATAAATAAATGTATAAGTGAATGAATGCATGAAAGAATGAAAAAATGTATGAATGAACTAATGAAAGAAGAAATGGATGAATTAATGAATGCAAAATGAATGCAAATTGATTAATAAATGAATGAATGAATGAATGAATATGGAACTTAGATAAAGAAAGTACATCGGCGTCCTATAAAGATTTGTAATTTGGACCTTGATGATATAATCCTACAATATTTCTTCATTTTCTATCTTCAGAATTTAGAGATAGTTGTATTTATCCCATTGATTGCCTTACATTTCCCCATGATGATGATCCAGCTACATGTGTTGTCTCACCAAACCTAGAAACAATGCAACCTACAGAGCCACCTCTGGATATAAGTATGTACTACGTTATACAAAGTAATAAGTCGCCCCATTGTCAATTTCCATTGGTAATTTAGCCTGATTTTTGGTAGATTGCTCTGACAACTTATCCATTTTGATTTTATAATACTTTGATAGATCCATGCAGCTCAGAAGAATACAGATGTGGAGATGATAGCTGTGTAAAAACTGCACAAGTCTGTGATGGTATACTTGATTGCCAGGATGCATCAGATGAAGTCAAATGTTCTAATGGTATTTACATTTCTAGCGACTTGTCAGGCTGTGTGATCTCAAAATTCAAAAATTTCACACTTTTTAATAGAATTTTCAATAAAATTTTACTTTATCTTATATTATTGCAGCTACTTCTGACATAGATTGTACTTTTGATGACAATACTCTATGTCAGTATGAACAAAAGGAAAATGATGAATTTGATTGGATCTTACAAAATGGCACCACCAAATCAATGAAGACAGGCCCTGATTATGATCACACTACCCATAATTCCAAAGGTAAGGACATTGACAACTGTTTGTAATATATTTCCATACAGCCTATGCTCCATTACCTAGATTTCAACTCAATTTGAAGGACCTTTCAATGTACCACACTGTCACTTGATATGGAGGTTATAGGTGATGGAGCTAGGAGTGATAGCTATAACTCTACAATCGGATACCAGCACCATGATGCCTCTGCTGATTAGTCATGGCTCATCAAAGTACCAGAAAATTCTGTGAGAGTAACTTGCATAGTAAATGATACTAAACTATTTCATTGTTCTTTTATTTTAGGTTTTTATCTCCTTGCCGATGGATCAGGGCGTTATCCTGGGGACAAAGCCACATTTTCATTTCCTGAAAGAAATTATACTACTCCTCAATGTTTGAGGTTTTATTACCATATGTTTGGTGAAGATGTAGAAAAATTAGGTGTAAGTGTTTGCATTGCATTGCACATATAATAACAAAAAAAGAAATGTAGTATTGCACCTGTCCAAATTTTCTATTCTAAATTTACGATATCATTTCATTTTTTAATATCCTTTTTTAATTACAGATCAACTTGCAAGAAATTGACCAGGATAAACAAGAAGTTTGGTTCAGAACGAGTAATCAAGGAAATATTTGGAAATTTGGACAAGTTGATTTGAAAGAAGGTGTCTTTAGTGTTGAGTTTGAAGCCTACAGGGGGGCCAGTTACATGTCTGATATTGCTATTGATGACATCACTGTCAGAGAAGGGTCATGTGACCTCATAGGTAATTAGAATTATTTTGATGATTAGTTTTTTATTATTATTTTTCTGGGTTGCTTTCCTTTTATGCATGAAGATATTGTTTGACTTATTGAAATACTTTGCATTACAGGATGTCATGATGGTGATTTTACATGTCGTAATGGAAACTGCATTCTTGCTGATTACGTTTGTGATGGCAAGGATGATTGTAATGACTACAGTGATGAAATAAATTGTGGTACGTAATAGATACACCCTACCTTTAACTTAAGTAATATTCTTCAAATTTAAGGATTGATTAAGGAAAGGAAACTTAGGTATCATTTCTATGACATTTCAATTAAATTTAAATATAATTTGTATGAAATCTTACAGTTTTGTGTATCATTTTACAGAATGCAAAAAGGATGAGTTTAAATGTGGGATGGGGCTTTGTATTCCAAACCATTACACTTGTGATAACAAACAAGATTGTCCAGACAATACAGATGAAAAGAATTGTGGTAAGCAAATAACGACAAGCTAATGCTTTATATCATTGTGAATTACTACATCATCATTTCAGATAATATTGGAAATTATTTGTTCATATCATTTTCATTCTTTCTTTAGCATGTCCATTGGGTCAATACCACTGTCCAGAGGGGAAGTGTATCATGAGTGAATGGCTTTGTGATGGCGAATGGGATTGTCAGAACGGAACAGATGAAGAAAATTGCTGTAAGTGCAACCAAATAACATTTTCAACAATTTGATAATGGAACTATATGTGATCTTCACAAATCAATTTCATCATTATACTTTTTATTCAATTTTCATTGAATTTTGTATATTTATTCAGTGACTTGCAAAGGAAATCAGTTTACATGTGATGACTTTTCATGTGTGGATTCCAGTGTAAGATGTGATGGTAACTTTGACTGTATGGACAGTTCAGATGAAAAAGCATGTTGTGAGTTGATATCCTTGTTACATTCTACTCACCTGAAATAGATAGATAACAACTGTTTTAACTTTGGCCTACACTGAATTACATGTAACTGTGTTTCAATTTTTTGAAACTTAAATTGTACTATATATTTACTGCACATATCATTGAGGGTGCTAGATCTCTTGTGAGTTAAAAAAAATTGTGTGAAAAAGTTTGAAAGCATTGTGTTTAATATACATATCATTATTTTTCCAAAAATAGTTAAACAGAGTTCTGGGGATATGGTTGTGGAGATTTACAATGGAGGAACAGAATGGCTTAGTTTATGCTCTGATGATGTAGATGATGATGTCGCATCAGATATATGTGAAGAAATTGGACAAGGGTAAGTATGTTTAAGTAAGGACAGTGATCCACCAGAAATTGTCAAATTAAAATCATTTTCTTTATGAATAAGCCATAAAGTCACGCAGACAAAACATTCAGTTCTTATTTAAGTCACTGATTCATTTCAATATTTTACATTACTTTTTCAGACATTTAATGGTCAATTCTGAAATTGCCAAAACAACAACCAATGTCATGAAAATGTCCTCAAGGTCAAATGGGACATTGCTAAGCAGACTTGAAAAAAAGTAAGTTTTTTTATCCCCAATATAAGTCTTATTGATAGAATAAGACCAATATTTATTTCTAGGTGTACTTCAAATGTACGCCCTTGAAGTCCTTTCTAGGTTTCAAATTTATCACTCTAATTTTACTTTTTTTTCCAATACAGTGCTACTTGTGACAGTGGAAAAGTTGTGGCTGTAGAGTGTGGTGCTATTGGTAAGTTACAGAACTTTAGATTTTTCCACAAAGTTTAAATTTGAGTAGAAAATAAAAGCTCATAGTTCATGTTGATGTATTGAAAAAGTTTTAGGAATTTATTAAAATAAATAAAAGCTCTTATGAAAAGTAGGAAAATTTATAACCAATAACATTTGATATAAAAGCACAATTCTGATAAAAGGAATTTCCATCAGGAAAAAATAGCCTAGCGGCACCCATCAATCAACTAATCAATTTGTAAAAGTTTCACTGAGAACCTCTTTCTATCAAGACCTCTTCAAACACAGTTACAATCCAGTGTACAGATTTAAAGTTTTGCCTGTAATAGAGTTTTTATTTTATCTGATTGACAATATGATAACTGTTTGTGCTGAATGTTGACATTTATCTTCTTAGAATGTGGTCAACCAGATTCAGGCCTTCTTTCACCTTTTATTGTGAATGGCAATGATGCAGCCCCCGGAATATGGCCATGGCAGGCTGCTTTGTACTACAGGGGTAGCTTTATATGTGGTGGCTCATTGGTTAGTCCACATCATGTGATCACAGCAGCTCACTGCATTGGGTAACAGTCATGTTTAAACATTTATCTATTTGTCTTGGGATATTTTCATTATCTGAAAAAAAAATAACACAGCTATCAAGTTTAATCTTCCAACTGAAAGTTCTAACTCAAAACGGTGTGTAATAATTTTTGTCTAACATTTCTTTCCATCAGTTCCCAGAAGAACCTTCCTGGCAGATTTAAGCTGGAATTTGGAAGTAATTTAAGAAGTGGTGCAGATGCAAATAGAATTACAAGAAATGTACAAAAGATTCAAGTTCCTGATTCCTATGACAGTTATTACAGGGGATATGACATAGCCATTTTGTCAATGGCTGAGGCTGTGACCTACACCAAGTACATCAAGCCAGTGTGTCTCCCGAAGGAAGGGGAAGTGTTCCCTTTGACCTCAATTTGTTACACTTCTGGTTGGGGATTAACTAATGGCTTAGGTTGGTCTTTTTTTACTTGATTTACTTTGCCATGAAATACATGAAAAACACTTACAACACATAAACACAACAGAACAGTGTGTTATCATAGCAAGGATGACACAAGAAAGCCTAGGGCTTATTTCCATTGTGGTTTTTAAAATACAACTTATTACAAAGTTTACAAACTTTCCACATTATCCTCAAGCAGTGGGAACAGATCTTTTGAAATTTCTTTCTAAAACATTTTTTTAACTTTAACCTTTTTTACAATGTGGGAATGGAGTACAAAGCTTTAACACACTTTCCTTGTAAATTCAAGATGTAAGATAATGCCAAAATTGTGTGTCATTAATTAATTTTTGTTTTCATAGATTCTTCATCAACATCTGAAAAGCTACAAGAAGGAAAGATGCAATTATGGGAATCAGACATGTGTGCTAAGACTTATCCATTTTGGATCAAAGACATGGTCTGTGCTGGGTACAGGTCAGGCTATATTGCAAACTGCCAGGTAGGTTCAGCAACAAAATTACATATATTCAATTTATGTTATATAAAATGTTAACCACATTTGAGATAACATGTTTCAAAGTATTTCTCATAATTTCTCTATCCTAATATATCAGTAAAAGTTTATTTCACTTTCTAGTGTGATGTTTTCTGGTTTGATATCAAACCTTGTTCAAAATCTTTGTCTTTTGGGGCTTACATTTTCACAAGAAAGAAAAAAAAAGTTACACTAATCACTTACTGACTGGGGTGCAATAGTATTATAGATCAGTGATAATATATTTGTTTATTCTTAAAAACAGGGAGATTCAGGTGGCCCATTGGTTTGCAAAGATCTTCATGGTCGCTGGAAGTTGGCTGGTGTTTACAGTTTTTCTGCTGTTGGTTGTGACATAAGTGAGAGACCTCCAGTGTTCTCCGTTGTTGAAAGTTACTTACCATGGGTGAAAAAGGGACTTGGTAAGTCATCACCAGCATTTTAATTTTAGATTTTTAAAGTTCATAATTAATATGTTAGTTTTATTTGGATATCTGACAGGGACAACTTGTCTCATTTTATAGGAGTATTGCATGCAATGAATTAGCAATAATCAGGCCTTGAAATCTAGAAAAAGCCTTGGTGTAACAAGTTGCACCAAGGATTTTGGTTCCTTGGTGCAATTGCACCAAGGATTTTATTTTACACAATAAAGTAACAAAATAAGGTGTTTATTCTGAATCAATGCAGCTCACAGTTCCTATAGACACAGTAACAAATGAAATC
>JAVSBT010427399.1:0-10559 GCA_033118115.1 Pharyngocirrus eroticus
GGCCCAACAACTTTTTCTTTTTTCAACTTGTCTTTTGGTCTGACCATTACCTGTCTTAGTGTGTTAGAAGGTTTATATATAAGCCTTCTATACTGTTCAGACAGTCCTTTGACATAAGAACATGTAAATTGTATCTTATCATATAAATTTACATTTATACTACTCTGAGTGATCAAAAAAAGCAACCTTGATTAAACACTTTGTCCCATGAAAGCATGTAAACTATATAATTATAGCGTTTAGAGAATATCATAGGAAAACATGTAAAAGTCATCTAAAAATCTCCATACACAACTTATTTTTGTAACATAACATGCAACTATTATTTCAATTGATATTATTGACGTATAAATGTGTTATAAAATAAGATTGAAATGAGATGAGTTGATTTCAAAGGTATTATAGTTGTATTATAAGCTTTATATATTTTTCACCCATTAGTGCAAAGCGTCCTTCTAGAAGGACGCCTTCAAATTTAACTTTTTACTTAAAATATTTCATAAATAATTTAAATGTATGCTATAAGTAGTCTAATAAAGAGAACTTTGTGTTGAAAAAAAATTGTTAGAAAAAAAGGTCATGCACTAATGGGTTGACTTTAAGAAAATTTAAATATTTGCTTAACTGGGCAACTTTAAGCTTTAGAAAATACTGATTATTCATTGCTGTGAAGGGCCCAAAAGAGCTCTCTAACAAAAATATCACATCCGTATCCAATGTCAACAACGATTTCAACAACCATGGCCAATAAATTTGACAGAAAAAACTTAGTTTTTATTGTTATATGTATTCATTGTAAATACAATACCATTTCCAATCATTTTTTTACTTTTACTGACAGTAGTGAGATCTAGGGTCAGACTACTAATGTGAAATGCACATGGGCTATTACGCAATCGGCCAAAATGAAAACAGACCAACCGCAAACGGCCTAACTGATAAACTACATGTTTTCCATCACTTAAACTTACTGTTGTTTGAAGAATACTATTTTTTTTAAACATTTGCCGAAGTTTGCACTCATAACATGCTGTAAATGAAGTACAAGAGGACAAATAAATAATAATAAATAATAATAATAGTAAATGTCATGTGTATAGCGCTATTTTCGAAATATTGTTCAACGGCGCTCAGGCAGTTCTACAACATAATAAAAAGGTGAATTTTCAGCAATCCTCTGAACTGCACTGTGGGCATAGGTAGGTTATTCCATAGCCTTAGAGCCAGATTTGAGAAGGCCTTTCCCCAAGACTGTGTCCGTTGAAATCTTGGCTCTACCAAGAGGCCAAGGTCAGCAGAGCGAAGTTGTCTAGAAGGAACATAAACAAAACCTGTAAGATCATCACTGCTTTATATTCCAATAAAATACATTACAATTTACAATCGTTGTTTTTGTATTTTTACTGACAGTAGTGAGATCTACTGACATACTACTAATGTGAAATGCACATGGGCTATTACGCAATTGTAAACAGACAATCGCAAACGGCCTAACTGATTAACTACATGTTTTCCATCACTTAAACTTATTGTTGTTTGTAGAATACTATTTTTTGAAACATTTGCCGAAGTTTGCACTCATAACATGCTGTAAATAATGTACTAGAGGACAAACAAAGCTTGAATCGACCCTCGTTTTCAGTTCACAAAAGTGACGTCAAAATCCTGAGCAAAAAATCTTAGCCTTGAGACACCTCTATAGCTTGCTCAGACTTTGAGCAAAAAACCATCCGTCTTAAAGTTACGCAAAAGTTGAGACATTAATTAAAACGCACTTAGGCAAAAAATCACAGGCTGAACAAGTTATTGAGCTTAAGACCGACTTAAGTTCGTAATTAAAACCGACCCCGCGGCTGACATGATCAAAGTGGAATAAAGAACTGCACCTAGATTGCGAACTGGCAGATCTGATTTTTTACAGATACTCCGGCAATAGACAGTGATGGTAAAGTGAAGTGTTTCATGAAATGTTTGGAACCAAAAAGTTTGATCTCAGTTTTGCCTGGATTCAGCTTAAGTTTGTTAGTTGTCATCCATGTGTGCACATGGTTCAAGCAATCTTCCAACATTTGACATTCCCTGCTAACCAAGTCAATATCATTTTGGTTTGTGAAGGGAAAGTATATCTGGAAATCATCCGCAAACCCGTGATATTTGACACCAAATTTTCTGATGAGATCACCAAGGGGTTGAACGTAAATAAGGAATAACAATGGTCCCAATACTGAGCCTTGAGGCACTCCACAAGTAAGAGGGACAGGATTAGACAGAACATTTCCTATTTTGACACATTGGGTTCTGTCACTTAGATAGGATGAGAGCCACTTCAGTACAATCCTACCATTTCCAAGATTGTTTTTGACTCTATCAAGAAGAATTTCATGATCAGTAGCACTGAGATCCAAAAGGATCAGTACTGCAACATCACCTTTGTCAAGAGTGCATAGCAGATCATTCTGTACCTTTGTCAGTGCTGTTTCCGTACTGTGACAAGGTTTGTATGCAGACTGGTGAGGATCTTGCAACTTATTTTCATCCACATACTTCCTTATCTTTGTTGCTACCACTCTCTCGAGTACTTTTGAGATAAATGAAAGATTGCTGATAGGTCTGTAATTGTTCAGCAGCTCAGGATCCAACGAAGGCCCTTTTAGCAATGGTGTTACCACAGCCTATTTCATAGAGGTTAACACTGTTCCAGATAGAAGAGATGTGTTAACAATTTTGAGTATGAGTGGAGCGTTGTCTGGTAAGAAGTATTTGATTAACCAGGTGGGCATGGGATCCAAAAAACAGCTCCTAGTTGGAGATCTATCAACAACTTTCAGCAGTTCCTCCATGTTTATTGGTTCAAATGTGGATAAGGATGCTGCATGAGGATGAGTGGCATGTACAAAGACAGGTTGAGTGGCAACAAGGTATTTTTTTATGTCATCAATTTTTGATATGAAGTAGCCCATGAACCCATTTCTCTTCTCTTTTGAAGTGTATCCAAGATTAGCCAACATGTCTCAAACACTTGATCTTTGGCTCCAGCGGCCAGTGGCATATCTTGCTGCAGTTCTTTAGGTCATTTCCATTGTTGATGTCTGCTCTGATGTGAAAGGACCCCACACAGGGCTGGCATATTCCAGCAAGGGGCGGAATAGTGAAAGATATGCTGTAGCCTTCAATTGTTGGCTCTGGACCTAGAGGTTTCTCCTTAAAAAGCCAAGTGTTCTGTTGGTCTTTGTTGTAATGTTGCTGATGTGATGGTTCCATCGCTTCCTTTACATTTTATGGAAGTAAAACTTGAAATTCACTGCCGAATTCAATTATTTCATGTGATTCTGTATATTCTTTTAAAAAGGCTTACAAAAATCATTTTGCTAAGCATTAATATTAGTTTTACTACATTAAAGAAGTTAATTTTTTTCTTCTCTTGTGCTGTATTATATAGTTCATTTTTGTTTGTCATTTGTATGTCAAATCCATATCACAATATCGTTATATTATGTATACAGGGCCTCAAGGAAGAACAGTCACTGACTGATTAGGCCACCCTGTCTAAACATGCTTGAAATAAAAAAAAAAAAAAAAAATCGCAGATCAGATGAATAAGTAATTCCTAGGTATTTAACAGAGTTGACATGTTTTAATGTTGTACCGTGGATGATGTATTCGTGGTGTTTTACTGTTCTCTTCCGTGTAAGTGACAGAACATGACATTTTACTGGACGGAAATCCATCATCCATTTCTTACACCACTCAACAAGTAGATCCATAGTCATCCTGGACAACACATTGCTTGCGATCTGTCAGAAAATTGGCAATCCATTTATTGGTCTTTCCGTCTAGTCTATGCCATAATATGTAAGTTTACTGATTAGTCTTTTGTGACTAACCTTGTCAAAGGCTGTGCTGAAATCTATAACAATGATGTCGTTTGTTTTCCTTCAGCCATGTTGTTAACAATGTCATTTGTGAATTCCACTAGTTGGGTTTCACAGGAGTGTTTGTCACGGAACCCATGTTGGAGGCTGTAAAATATGTTGTTCTTGTTTGCATGCTTCATGATGGAGCTTGCGATTATATGCTCCATGACTTTACATGAAACACATGTTCGGCTAATAGGGCGGTAGTTAGAGGGGTCCTGTTTTTCGCCTTTTTAGAAGACCGGTACCACATTTGCATGACGCCGAATTTCCGGTATTACTCCAGAATCATAAGAGCTCTGGAACATAGCAGTCATGGCTGGAGCAACAGTGGTTGAAATCTCCCTCAACACTCTTGGGCTTATACCATCTGGTCCACCAGCTTTATGGGCCTTCAATCTTTGAAGCAGCCTCAGTACCCCAGTAGCTGTAAAAATTATACTCTCCATTGATGGATATGGAGAGTTTTGTGGTATTAAGTCTGTAGTAACAGGGCTTTCTCTTGTGAAAAGAGGATAAAATTGTTTATTCAGAATGTTAGCTTTGGCCTTTGATTCATGAGCAATGGTGTCCTTAGCTTTAAGAGGAGCTTCTCAATTAACATCCCCATTTCCGGTGTTTGATAAATGTCCAGATTTTTTTCATGGGTGCATTTGTCGTTTTTATTAGGTGTGATGAGATCTACAATAAACTTCCAGTAAGACCTACACATTTCTCTCTGTATGGTTTTGTTCAATTCATTTATAAGGCTATACAGGTTAAAGAGCTCAGGAGTGGATTTGTTGAAGGTACGTGTATTCCTGACACTTGTAAATAGCCTTTTCGTTCTTTTGATCATTTTTTTAAATGTTAGATGTTATTCATGGGAGACCATTTTTGGTTTGGCACACCTTGTGTGGGATGAACTTGTTTATAACAGTAGTTATGGCATTAGACAAATCATTCCAAAGTTCTTAAGGGGTTTTGCTATTGATGTTGTTTGAGACAAGTAGTTGTGTAATTATGGTTTGCCATTTGATTCCAATCTGCCCTTTGGTATAATTGAATTTTCCTACTTTTTTGTATAATTGTAGTTGGTTTGGCTTCTATATCAATTTCTACAGCATCATGGTCTGATATTCCAGGAATAACATTGATATGTATGATGGGGGTAGGATTATTTGTAACAACTAGGTCTAATGTAGCATTTTTCCTGATAGCATCTTTTACAATTTGTTCACGACCTGCAGTATTTAAGATATCTGCAAATTTGTTGTGTAATCTAGGATGGGCACATTTGACCATCCTTTTTTCCCCAGTTCATGCGGTCTATAATATGCACTTAAGTGGAGCAACTTTTGGCCAGCAAGGTTGATTTTGAACCACAGAAACTCACAGTCAGTGTCCAGATCAGGTTTCTCTATGGCAACAATGTTTTTTCTCACTGCTATGAAGACACCACCACCAATCCTGTTTTGACGGTCCTTGCGGAATTTCTCCTTTGGTGCACATTCTTCATTAGGGTCGTCAGGTTTTAACCATGATTCGGGGCCTATAATAACATCAGGCTGAATGCTTTCAATCATGTGATGCAACTGCTCTTTTTTGGCTTTAACACTTTGGCAATTGATATTCAATAATTTCAACTTTTCCAGTCGACCCTTGTTCTCTTGGTAACGTATGGGTGAAAAATGGATCTTTGGTGAGCCAGGTGATGAAAGGGTGTCCTGAAGGAAACTCACATTGCAGGAAATTGACCTGCTCAAAGAAGCTTGGCTTGTAGATTGCAATATATTCACTGCTATGAGGTTGTCTGGATGTAAACCCTTTTGTTTGTGTCTATAGGGGGGTCTATCTGTTCGACTAGTGATTGCTGGTATAGGTTTCACTGTTTCTACAGTATTCTGATTAAGATGCTTACATGTACATGTATTGTGATTAAGCCTTTTCTTAATTCCAGCTCTTGTGCCTCTACACCTTGCTCAGACTTTGAGCAAAAAAAACTTCCTTCTTAAAGTAACGCAAAATTAAAGAAGTGAATTAAAACGCACTAAGCCAAAAATCACAGGTTGGGTAAGTTATTGAGCTTAGGAAGAGCTTAAGCAATTAATTAAAACTGGCCCTAGAAGACTACAAAAGTTATATTTTTAAGTTTCGCTAAATCTATTGTTTACTCCATCTTACCATGCCACCGCTAGATTATTGCTAACAACACAAAACAAATCACATATTGTTTGTAAGGATGATCCATATATGATGCTCACACATATCAATTTCAAAAATCCTTGCAAATTGCTTTGGAAATATCCTTTTATATATTCCTCTCCCTTACTTTACTCTATCATGAGAACATAGGATAAAGACCTGTACCCAGCCAACTGCCGTGGTGACAATCTTGTAGTGTCCTTTATTTGTTAGCTGAAAACATATTTTCCATGTGTTTATGACTACTCTTTAATGAATGTGAGCACACATGTTTTTTTCAATTCTGTGTGTACCAATGTGTACACATATTACCAATGTGTATATTTACAAAAAGGAAGTTATCTGAAATGCATCGACGCGTATAAAGTGTATTCAACAGTACACACATAGATAGAATTGCTTCTGTAGGCAACAGTGTTGTATATTTTATTTGCTTTTAGGATGGATTTTCTGTCGCTAAGAGTTTTCCTGACATGGGGTTTCTTTGTGACTGGAATAGGTGCTTATTCATGTAAGTTAACCTTTTTTCGATGCACCTATAGCATTAATGTTCGATATCAGATTTATTTATGTATAAGTTTGAAAGTAGTGACTGGATGACAATAGCTGTATCACTACACAGATTTAAAAAATATCATACTTTTAATATTTGAATTGTCGTGTGCATGTTGTTCTATCATTATCTTGTCCCGTGAAAATGTCATTTGTATGGCATGAGAACATGAGGAAGACAACTATAATATTTAGATGGTACATATTGAACAAACGCACAAAGAAATCTTGAATTTGTTCTCAGTGTTTATATGCACTCTTTGAAAAAGATATTTTTCCACAAATTGTAGTAAAAAGAATCCAATGGCATACATTTCCACTTTTCTTGTTAGATAGTCGATATATTGCTGTATAGGATTTTGTCCTCGTGTATTTCCTATTCATACAACAACATTAATGAAGGAAGCTGTGCTCTATTCCCTAACATCACTATTCAAAACATCCAGCTCATAATCTTTTAATGAAGTCGTCCTTTCACCGCATTACGTGCATTATGAAAATGAGTATGAAACTGGTAGTGATAGAGAATATTATTGTTTTTAAAAGGACATCATTAACATAATCTTTTTTGGCACTTTTTCAATAAAGGCAAAAATGTAAAACTTTTTTCGAAAAGCAAGGCTTTCATAACTTAAAACGATTTTTGTCTATGATTGTTTAATATCTCTCTAGTTTTCTTTAATTTTCTTCGTTTCGATATCAAGATATAGGTTGTTTCCTTGATGCTAAAGACGACATAAGGGTGTGGCCATGGGCAACTGGACAAAAGATAAGGAAAAAGGATACAATCGAGGAGTGTACAGAATATTGTAGAGGCTTTAGGAAACGTTTTGCTGGGGTTGAGGTATCATAACCTTCTCATTTTTTCCTGGTCCTCTCTTTCTCCTCCTCCATCTTTCCCCTTCGCCCGATTATCATCATCCTCATCGACATATTGGAATGCTCTTAACTTAACAATTTTTTTATATAGATTACATCCTAGCCTTGGGAATAATGAGGTACAGATTGACTTAACGCAATAGAACCCTTCTTGCACGTATATCTTAAAAGTAATAGGTTTGGAATAATTCTGATTCAGTTTGGTGGAGAATGTTTTTGCGGAGATACCTACCCGAACCAAGGATCTTCTATGGAGTGTCACAAGAATTGTACTGGAAATCCATCACAGATCTGTGGAGGTCCAAACGCCATGAGTGTTTACTTTGGTGAGACAATTATCATGAAGAACATTAGATAACTGATAATATACTGATGAACAATATCATATATCTTAAATCACTTATGTAGCGCTTTTACATTGGTGTTAGCTACATATAATTCGTTGTGAACAAAATAAAAAAATACTCTTTGATTTTAGTTTGTACCAATGGGACATACATAGGTGCTAATAGCGGTTGTTATAATAAATGTGGTCGGTGTAAGGATGGCGATGTCTGCCATCACATCAACGGGTCATGTCCTAATGGGTGTCAGGAAGGAGATTTCATTCTGCGATGGCCAACTGACCTTTGTACAAGTGAATATAGATTATATAATTATGCTGTTCATGTTATTTTTTGTATACATTATGTTTTTTGTACGAAAAAAACATTAAGTTTTTTTTTATTCTTACATTTGTTTTGGTGTTTACTTTAATTTAGAATAAACAATGCAATTAGAACAAACATATACAGTGCAAATAATGTCCAAAAAGTGAAATTAAAGACAACTTAATCACGTTGTGTATATCTCTTTGACTTCAGATCCTATATGTAGTGCTGGTTACTATGTACACACAGCCTCAAACACATGCATGCGATGTGGTCATTGCATTAATGGTGAAAACTGTCGTTGGAATGGTTACTGTCAAAATGGATGTCAGGACAATTATAAACCAAACTTTTGCCAAGGTATTGTATAAAAGGGTATCAATACCAAGGCCAACAAATGAAACTTCTTGATATTAAATCTATTGCTCTTATCAAATCGATTTCAGGTTTTCAAGATTGCATCATATCTTATTAAACCAATAGAAAAAACGACTGAAATAGAATTACACTTGAATCCACCAAATCATCTAGTGAAGGCTTACTTCGTAATATATTATTATTCGGACAGATGAATGCAAGATCATTCACATAAAACAAAGAGTACAAAGAAAAGGGTCCAATGGTCTGTAAAAAACAATCCATTTTATTATTTGTTATTGTGTAGGCTAATTTTTGCAAAATGATGATTTGATTACAATAGGGAAACCCTTTCCAAGGTGTTTTACTTTTGTATATTCACTCGATTTGTTTATTTCCTTACAGAGTGCGAAGATGGATTTTACCAAGAGGATTCAACTTGCAAACCGTGTGGCCATTGTCTAAATGATTTATCCTGTAATTCAAAGACAGGTGAATGTCTAAAATGCAAAGATTTATGGGAAGCACCAAAATGTCTTAGTGAGTTTTTTTTACAAAATATATGACTTATTTTAAAAGTTCACCTGTATTAAATGTTTCTTTAGAGTACTTAACACATCAATGGATTTAGTGCAAGTCCGATAAATTTCATTGCAATTAAATGTGCAATAATTCGTCACCCGAGAATTATGGTATTCTAACTACACATTTTGTAAAATGTGAGTTAGATATACAGTTTGATTGGAAACATTTTGTTCTACCATCAGATTGATTTTCTTAGCTCTAGACCCACTTTTTGGGGTGTAAGAGATAACATTAGTTTGTTCCAAAACGTTCTCATGCTAGTCCTTCAATAATCCAATGACATTAACCAATCAGCGTGATTCTTGTGGGTCACATGATCGGTATATACAAAATCTTGTATATTAGATGAGCAGACAAAATAAGCCAAAGGTTTGGTTATATTATAACATTTTATGATGAAAAAAATCATTACATTTATTGTCCTTTAGTAATTGTTTACCCTTTAAATGAAACCGATGCATGATTTATGAATTTTGATAACTTTATCTGTGCAATTTAATGTTTTCTTTATAAATGGCCCTATTATCATCCATCAAGCTGGTTGTTCTATTTCAAGGTATGATACTTTGAAAAATGATAAAAAATAATAAAGTTACTAGTATCAAAGAAATTGTTGAAAGGTGATATTTTAGTGCTATCAAAACAATTTAGTAATCTGCTATAATAGAATGAAAAGACAGGATCTTAAACTTTGTCAAAACAAGAAAAAGTGTAGTTTAATAGAACACCATAATTTTCGGGTGACAAATGATGTCGCCAAAGGAGAATCATCAGACAGTATTGCTGAAATAATGCATAATAAATGCAATGAAACTTTTAACCATTTTATTTATTTTAAACTGTCGGCTTTTTCTTATATTTTTACTGTCGCGTGTATAAACGAACGATACAACTTAGGAGCCCAAGCTTAGGCTTGTTGGTTTGAAAAGGATGGACTTTTGTTTGAGATGATTGGAAAGGGGAGGATCCACCAAAAAAAACCACGAAAATATCTTGGTTTTAGACCAGAGAACACTTAGAATTATTTTGTACAGATTTACTGATATTTCACAAGCAATTACGTTAAAAGTTTGATAAGAAAGGTTAACTGATTGGTTGGTATATTTCCAACCATTTTGTTATTCTTTTTAAATTAAAAACAGATTGTCAATATAATGTGTATAAGAACCAACATAGTGGAAGTTGCAGAGAAGGTTGTGGTCATTGTGCTATGGAACCTTGTTCACAAGAAGATGGAAGTTGTTCTAAAGCGGAAGGTTGTGTGGTCGGATGGCAGGGGTCATTGTGTAAAGGTATGGTATTTCCAGTACATCAAATGAGATAAGAAAGTAGAAGCATTTTGATTTACCCTTTTACAATAATTCGACAGTCTAGAGCAAAAATGGCCTAAGTCATTTTTTGACAAAAATGAGTTAAGACTGCCATCCTATGCACAATA
>JAVSBT010427510.1:0-10558 GCA_033118115.1 Pharyngocirrus eroticus
ATGTGTTCATACTTGTGGGATAGGAGACATATGTCGTCAGCAAAGGCCAATTCTTCAAGTTTGGTGGTCAGAGTCCAAGTCTAGTAGACTATGGATATCCTGTAGAGGTCAATGTTGAACATCATGTAGCCTGTGTTAGGGTGAATGAGGAAAGATCCTTTTTGGGTGACACCTGCTTGTGCATGGGTATCTTTTATTTTTAGAAAGATAAGTTTTTCAAGCTTTTAGAAAAAAAGACACTTCAATTTTATTTTATTTGACTAGTGTAAAGGGAGCTTAAACAGCCACAATGTTGTAATGAAGAGAGTCATAAGAAACTATGACATTAAAGCTATAACCATGCACTAAATCTTTTTTTTCATTTTCTTCATGTTATGTTTTGTTAAATTTAGTGAAGAGAAATTTGAGTAAGGTTGGTTTGTTTGTCTGTCCATGTTGCAATCAAAAGGTTAAATGGCGCACAGTTCATTATCATTCATACTTTTTCCTGGCCAGACTCAAACGGTTTTATTTTCCCCATCCTCCCTTGGTAGTATACAATGCAACTTTAAAAGTGCAGCTATAGTCAGTCTACATTTGACCAGTTTTTTGGTCTTGTACCAGTAGCCATTTCCAAACCTAGGTGAAGTGGGGATGATAAGAATAAAGTGTCTTTCCCAAGGAAACACTAAGGTGCTTGGCTGTGGTTTGAACAGGCGACCCTCTGATTCATGACATTTTGGTTTTCTTTAACGCCCTTTTCTTTTTAAGTCTGTGTGTTTGTACAGTAATTATTTTTGGTTAAAATAATAATAATTCAGGAAATATGCTATTGAATGTCAAGTAAAGCAATTAGACCTTCATCCTTGGGGCCTCATTAGGAACTGAATTTCAGTTAATTACAGCCATTCAACCTCTTCTTCTTGCTGATTTATTGCTATTTTTCTATGAATAATACAACAAGTTACCATGTTTCACAGCACATGATAAACACTAGGATAAAGAAACCCTCAATATGTTGAGTAATCAGTACTGTGAAGATTACCAGTTATCTATTCAATTAAAAGGTTTCTTATGACATTTGAAATTATTGACAAATTGTGTAGAGCAGAAGTGTTGACAGCACTTTGGGAACTTATATAAACAGTCATGTTTTTCATAATGTCAGCCGCACACCTAGAGTAAAGTAAACTGTTACAAAGTAACAATGTTTCTTCGTAACATGTTACTGGGGAACACTGTCAAAAAACGTGATTATTACTTGGCTATCTAGAGAGAAACCTATGGGAACAGACATATAGCTTTGTTACTTTGGAACAGTTACTTTGGAACAAAAGCATTCCTACTAAAATAAGCCCCTTTTTAATCCCTTTGTTATTTTGTAACATGTTAACAGTTACTTAGTAACAAGTGTGTGCTGGACATTATTTTTCAGGAATAAAACCCCCCCAGAGCTTTCTGGAATTTCTTTCTCAAGACTACAGAAGTAATAAATAACAAATTGTCTTACCAGAACTTGCCTAGTAGGTTTATCAAAATAATTTACAAGATGTGAATTATATCTTTTTGTCAGAGAGACAGCATGGCATATCAATGAGGGAAAAGGACGATGACCACACAGTGTTTTATGATGGGGTAATATAAAACAGTCTAGTCCTTCTATAAGTTATATCGTTTTGGTGACAGGAACATTTGGGAAAAATAACCAGTATCTTCCCACTTGTGAAATACACATCGTGACTCTGAGACAATTAAAACAAACAAAAATAATGGACTTACGTAGATGGGGTTTGCAGACAACCATATAGCGATAAAAACTGATGGCAAGCAGTGTGTTGATATCTGTCAGGGCAAATGTTGTACAAGTAAAACCGTAGATGACGCAACCAGCATTTCCAATAAGCCAGCGACCAGCAAAAGAGGCAGCTGTGGTCCATGGGTAACCAAATATGGATATGCCAAGATCTGATACAGCCAGATTTAGAAGTAGCAAATTGTGTCCCCTTTTCTTGAGATTCCTATTGTAAACCATTAAGATGATCACCATAATGTTTCCAGTTGTTGCTAAAAATCCTGAAATTTGATAAAAAGAAAGAAAATGAATAACAATTTGTCTTCTTACATATTAACAATTAACAGTCTGGAGTGAACACTGAAGTGAATTCTATCTTTTTGGCAAGAATGAATTATGACTGCCATCCTATGCACAATATCATGGCCAACCTTTCTACTTAGATATCATAATGACATTTAGTTTTTTTCTCGGATTTCGGAGGTACTTTGTTGGTGCAATTGCCAAAGTCATTGAATGTCATGAAAATACAGTAACGCAAAATCCCAGTCTGCCAAAAACATCAAAATTATCCTTTGCACCATTCTATTTTACTGGTTGTGTACCATTGGGAGCGAGAAGATGCTGTGAAAGCAGATATGGCAGTCAGAAAGTTGAGATACTTTGGCCACGTTATTCGAAGAGGGGGAATAGAGATGGACATAATACAAGGAGCAGTGGAAGGAAAGAGGAGACAGGGAAGACTAGCAACATCATGGTTTGATGATATAAAGAACTGGACAGGACATAGAATGGCAGCAGCTTCAACAGCAGCTGCAGATAGAAGAGGTTGGCGTGAGCTCATGAAGGCCACCGAAGCGCTGTTCGCGCCACCGGACTGAGAGAGAGAGAGAGTTTGTGTATCCTGATGTTATTTTTCTTAGAAATTGTCCTATTATATGGTTAAAATGTCTAGTAAGTAAGATCCTGAACTTTATTCCTCAATAGCTCAAAATGACTTAGGCAGTTTTTGCTCTTGACTGTCAATATTATTGGATGAAGCAACAAATGCCAAAATGATTTACAAACAAAGCAATTTTTGATGGTCATATCATCTTTGACATCTTGAAGGAAGAATCAGAAATGACAAAGCTATTTTGAATGTTATCATATTAGTATGGATCAATCTGACAGGATATCTGAACCTGACACTATAAACCTTTTGTTTTGAGACCCAGGTGTTTTCATGTGTGCTCAACAATCTCAGGTTTATTTTGGGTTATTCTTAGAAAGCAAAGAGCTTGTAAAAAGAATTTTGATGTATTATTTTTTTGCACGCCATATTACCTTTACCTATACATACACTCATATTTTTTATACTATCACTTTACATCCTTGAGTTTAGAATTGTGTTGTTGTTGTTGTTGTATTCATTTTTATTTGAACAATTTCTTGTCATTTTGATATCCTTAATACCATAGTAATGTTGTCATGTTTCATTCAAAGTCAAATGATATTCACTAAAGATGATAAATAAAAGTCATAACTTTTCCAGAAAAAAGGAACAAATTACAGAATTACAGGAGTTTTTTACATTTAAAATTGTGTGCAGGGAGGTTTTTGAATGATATCAAATTTTAACTTAGTTGGATTTTAAGTTAAGCTAAAAATATAAACTTTCACTAGTCCAAAATGTGTTCTGAAAGTACATATAGTAGAAGAGTAAGAATGAAAATGATATAATATCTCATAAAAAACAGATTCTGTAATGTTTCCATTGGAGTTTGAAAAACAATAGCGTTTATTTTAACATCAAAATAAGCGCTATAAGGACCACAATGGAAATAAGTCCTCGGCTCTCTTGTGTAATCCTTGTTTTGATATACATGTACTATTATACATGTTAGTGGCAAATATGTTATTGGTTCCAAGATCCATATGGAGTAAAGGTTTATCAACTTTGGAACATAAGTTTTTTTTAGAGGTAAGAAATTATTCTCAAAAAACTTATGTTCCAAAGTTGATAAACATGTTGTTTTTACTTTTTGTTGTATTTATTGTTCATGTAATTCATTACTAAAATAATAAAATAGAATAAAAAAAACATAATTTTACAAATCTGGTGCTTCAGTCTCAATTGCTACCTTACAGTCTTTTAATTAATTTGGTAATATCTTTAATCCTTCCACGTGGGATAGCATTTATTTTTTTGTTACATTTGATCGGTTAGAATAAGGACATTTTACTCCCAATCCTTTCAGATATAGATCTAAAAAGTTAGATACAAGGTACAGATAGACACATGGATTTTCTTACCTACTATGGTCAAGTAGATCCCTATACAGTTATATTCCCATTGCTCAAGCAGCATTGTCCCATTGTTGGGAACCTCCTCAAAATTCATTTTATACAATGATTTGCCTGAAGAAAGTGCAGTTCAAGTAAACAAGAAACTCTAAATATTTTATCAATAAATATTACAATGAATTATATACTTTGAAAAAGAACTTCACATGACCTGGAAGCTATCAAAGTAGGCTTTGACAAAATGTTAGTGAGTCCAAAGTTATAAATTAAGATGAACAGACAATTGTAGTGAATTATTCCATAAATTCATGCAACCTCCCTGAGATTTTAGTGTGAAATGTTCGTTCTTTCATTAACTCTGTGTGAAAAAAATATCACACCTCTGACATCACAACTATTCAGCTTTTCCCATGTCATTTTAACAATTAGCTACTCACTAGTATATCCATGACTGGAAATTCTAAGCTCTCCTGTGGTTGTGACATAAGTCTTTTACACGGCTAAATTGTAATTAATCAACAACATGGTGATGGCTCAGAGGTAAAAGGTAAGTAGCACTTTTGGACTTATTGATATTTCCAAAATCTAAGTTCAGAAGAGCCAGATACAGCTTATGAACAAAAGATCTTTCAGCCTAGTATAATTTTAGGTGTTGAAAGAGAAGATATTATGCTTACACCCTCATAGCTAATTTAACTTAAATTGTAACTATGTACAGCGCCCTAGAGCACTACATCAGTGATAGGGCGCTATATAAATTTTAGTAAATATATATATAGCTCTGACAACTATGCCAATCATCATCAAATTACAGCAGACTCGTCATCAGGTAACTGTGGCACCTTTACACAGATATTTCCTGGCATTCCTATCTTGTGCCATCCTTGCCACCCCTGCAATACTCAACCCTGCTAGGTCCTTCATATTATCAAAAAAAATCGTCTTTGGTATTTCTCTCTTTCTTTTCCCATAGACAGATCCAAATAAGAGATTAGTTCCCACAACTTGATGCTGTACAACATGACCTACAAAGGCAAGATTCGGCTTGGTAAAAGCAAGCAGGTGCCACCTATCTCATCTGTGACCCATTCATTGGTAATCTTTTCAGTCCAACTGATGCGGATTAGCCGCCTGTAGCTCCACATTTCAAAGGCTTTAACTCAAGTTAAACTTAAAAGTCTTTTGATATAGTCTTCATCCCAGCCAATGGAAAATCTCAATTAGCTGAAGTGCAACTTACATCCTTTTACCTCTGAGTCATCGATGGCTTCGTTATAAACTGCATACTATGATAAGCTGTTAGATTCAATGATGAGCAAAGTTGTCATTAAGAAAAGTCATCTTTTGTTTGAATAGCAACAGGAGAGTAATGCCTGGCATTTGTAGAGTCCTTAATATTTGGGATTGTCAGTGAGCAGACTACCTGCAACTTTAAATGGTATCAATAAATATGTGATGATCTTATCTAAGGCAAACTGTAGTTTGGATCCCAGGAAATCTCAAAACCTAGAAAATTAATGCTACATTTCATTGACACTTATTAGCTTTTGTATAACTTTCATAGAACTGTAACCAGTTGAATTTCCAACTGAATAATTTGGTACACAATAGTAAAAAATCAACAAAGCTTATCAGAAGTGCGGGGGAAAAAAAGGAAAGCTATACTTGAGCCAATAAGGCCCATCACCCCCACTTTCTGTAGCACAAACAACTAAGAGCTATCACTCCCCCTGGACAGGATGCTAGTCTATTGCAGGTTACTTTCCAAGAAGTTTTCTGGTACCCATTTAACTTTTCCTGGGTGAAGAAGGAAAACTTGGATTAAGTTTCTTTATATAATTTATATGCCGAGCTGAGCTTAGTTATGCATCAATCATAACACCCAAACATGACGAGGGTTTAACAATTTTGTCTTTTGAACTAAATATTAGGAGCTTTGTTTTTACAATATTTAATGTTAATTTACTACAATTTAACCATTCTATAATTTTTTCAATTTCTATATTCATTTCTTGTATAAAAACATTAACGTTTTCTCCTGACGCAAAAATGTAATTGTATCTGCAAACAAAACAGGAGACATTAACTAAATTGATAAAGATGATATCAAATTTTGGTTGTTGTTCTAACTGGCCATAATTCTGTCATGACAAAAGAAACGGGAATTTTCAAAACATTGCATTTATACAGGTCACAATATCTTTTATTTTACACGATTACAAATTATTGTGACATTGACAAAGGCAAAGGTTATACATGGATAACAGCAATTAATGTAATTTGTAAAGAATTACATTTTAGAGGTGATATGATACATTAGGCTTCAAGATTTTACTATAGAAGCCACGACGAGTTGTGGTCAATTAAGGTTAGTGTGTATGACAAATGTCATGTATTTCATGTCCCAGACTGCAGTATGATATACTTTGATCAGGCCATGGCAAATTCATTAGTTCGTCGATGGATGTGGCCGGGCAATTTTTTTGTGATTGATAATTTTCATTTCTTTTAAATTTTGCTTGTAAGTGTAAGATGGTAAAGATATAATAGGTCAAAGAAGGCCACAAAATAAATCTTAAACATTTTAGCTTTGTAAAAATCCATTTTTGGTGAGAAATAAAGAACTATAAAAAGGTTATTGATACTGCAATATGGGAGCATGGTGGCTCAGTGACAAAGCATGCGCCTAGAGATCAGAAGGTTAAGGGTTCCATCCCCCGCCTTGCCCCATGTCTGTGTTCTTTGGGATATATAATTAGTCTCGATTTCCATTCTTCACACAGGAAACCATAAATGTGTACCAGAAATACCCTGGGAAAGTGACCTGCAATAGACTAGCATCCTGTCCAGGGGGAATGAAAGTTCTCAGTCACTTGTGCTACAAAAACTGGGGATAAGCACTGACCTGTTGGGCCTGAATGGCTCGAGTGTGGCTTTACTTGATACTGCAGTACTAGATATCCCTGCATACTCCATGTAAATCGGAGCACATGGCTTCTTCCCTTTGTTTTGATGTAAAAGGTCAAGCAAAGTCAAATTATATTGGGGAAAAAATAGATTGAGTGACCTTAGTTTTATACAAAAAAATCCATTGACCAACTAATCAATTTGGAATGGCCTAAATGAATTTTAATTACCTTGGGCGTGGCAAATGGTTTTTTTTCCAGTGTTTGTGTATCATAACAATGTTTGTAAGTATTGGAGAAAACGAAGAACATGTATATTGATAAACTGGGATTTTTTTCAGTTAATTGTTTATTTGAGATTCAAGTTTCATATTAAAACGTTACATCTTGGGCAGAATCTAGAAATTGCTAGGTTTTTTTTATTATGTGGTAGTCAAAGTCTTTGCTGAACCAGTTATTTGACGGTTTCTTCCCAGGAGAAACTCGGAGAATTCTGGTGTAGTTGTTGGGTCCATACTTCTTAGTACTTTGTAGACATGCATGACAAGACCAGGGAAACGGGTCAAAAAGTAATTTACAGGGTCTGTAAAAAGTCTCTTACTGTCAATAGATCTGAAATACACAGAATTAAAAGACTTGTAAGCATCAACATTGCATCACTTCATCATACTCATACCCACACTAAAATTAATTTACTTTCTTGCAAAAAGATTCATAGTTGCATATACATTTGAATTATCATGACTCTGCAAAACTTACATTTAGTAACAAGTTTTTTTATCTAATTCATGTGTTGCATTTATGAAATGATTGACATGCTGAGAAGAGACTTCTCTGTGTAAATTTTTTAACATGGTGATCTGCAGTACACAGGAAATTCTGATGTCCCAAAATCTGTTTTAGTCAAGTAGCTCTTTACATACAGATAACGCTATGTTGCTAGATACATAAACGATCCTAAACCTCTCTAGTATTTGACCCTTTTCATACTCACAAAAATGGCTGATAAACAATGCTGTTTTCTATAAATCTCAACAAATCACACACTGAATTCTTGTAGGCTTTATTCCCACTGAATTGCTGGATTTCTTTCATAAGGTTTTTGTCAATGACTTTGGTCCAGTGATTCTGTGCTGCATCAGCAGAAGATGTATTGATCTTGGAAACAAAACTACTGTTTTCTTCATACTTCCCTGTCAGTAGACCTTGGGCACATGTTAGCAAAAACTGAAAGCGTTTGTTGTCAATCCAAAAGTATGGGTGACTGAAATGTAAACATAAAAAGCATTTTCAATTGAGACATATATACTACTTGAGGTATCACTTTATACAGATAAGAAATAAAATCGGTGCCAATTTCCTTTCTTTACCCCAAATACGAAATGGGTTTCAGTGAATTCTGGGAAGGCACCCACAATGGACTAGCATTCTATTCAGGAGGACTTAAAACTCCCCGTCACTGAAGCTACAGCTACCAAGGACAGCTTGAGTTTTAATTTATTTTATTACTACAATATTCCTAAAAGGGGTGTGTAGGATTCTTAGGACTTCAGATTAACTGATATATTTTCTTGGGATCTGGGATTTACATGTTCCCTGGATTGGGATTTGGCATTTTAAATGTCTATGATTTGAGATGTACCATTTGAATTTCTAGGGATAAGGGATTTTTTCCTTTTCTAGGCTTGGGATTAGAATATTTTGAAATTGATTTCCAACCCCTAGTTTTACAGGGTGTCAGAAGCAGAATTCACAAAAGAAGAAAAGATGCAGAAGACTAGCAACTGATGCTCAGCAGGAAAAAGTCTTGTGTGCTCAAAGATTTGGAATACAGAACTGTACAATGACACTCGGAACAAGTTTAACACCTAGATATTACATAGATGTAAATATAGATTTTCAGTATGACAAAACACAATCAGCCATGGGCCTTTAGCCTCCCCCTACATATCGTCTTTGATATCTCTTTGTTCATGCCTAAGGTATGACTGCTAAAATGCAACCTTGTTACAACAATCTTTAAATCACCCAGGTGATCTTGTAAATATCATGTACAAAAACAACATGTCCATGCAGTGAAATTAAGAAGACCTACAATCATTTAATCATCACACAGATGGCAAATGAGATAAACGATTGAATTAATATTGATTATGTGCAATTTTAGAATGGAATCTATTAGAGGTCATTGATTATGAAAGATGTTGTAAACATTTCCCTTCGAATTTTGCTTCGATCTACTCGTTGTAATTATCATATTTTCGTTACATATCTTTTGGCAACTCCCACAAGCATTCTGTTTGTCATGATTATCATGAGTTATATGAATATAAATAAAACAACAGTCTAAGAGTACTACATGACTGTATAGGTTTTATTAGAATATTTGTATATTGCTTTGTAAAACTTCACGTGGTGTTATGTTACCATAGGAAGGATGCAATAACAACAAGTGACACTCAGTGTAAGGATTAAAACCATTTTTTAAAAGGGCTCGAAACAGTTTCATGTTATTGAGTTTGCAGCCCTAAAGCATTGGAGAAATCTTATCCAAATGATATATTTTCAGAACCACAACTTTTTTCTTGAGCAATTAACTAATGAAAAAAATCAAAATATATTAATATTTCCCTAAAAAATGCAAAAAAAATCACATATTTCTCACAAAAATTGAATCAACTCCTTCAATCTTTAAAATATCAAAATACAAAAACAATCTAAATCAAGAGCATGTTTATAGCTTCATAATCGTGTTTTGATATCTAAATATTGATGTTCATTGTGTTTTATTAGCTGCTGAAAGGGAAAAAAAATGACCAAATTTTGGCATTTTTGATAAATGGTCAAAATTTAGTTCTTCACACCAAATTTTCATCAGCTTAATTGTGAGACATTTGCCTATATTGATCGAGACAGTGGGAACAGGGCATTACATAATTATTGTATTCATAAGTATGAAGTTCTGAAAGTCAGTAATTATATAATCACCTCATTGCTTCAGGCAAGGTGGGCCTGTCTCTTGGTGTTACCGATATCATTTGCCAAATCAGATCATTGGCCTCATAGTTGATGCTGCGTAACTTTGGTCTTCCGCGTGATATATTGTTGATAATGTCCTGATGGTTCTCTCCAAAAGGGTGCTTCCCACAGGTGAGAATGTAGTAAAGTAACATGCCTGCCACTTGTATATCAGCTTTCTTTCTATCAATGACAAAACCATCTTTCATGTTCATGCATTCTGAGGCTGCCCAAATGTTAGCTATACAATAGAATGATAGTAAAAGAAATTAATACTTATATTCTCTTAATAATGTCACATATCTGCTCTTTGTCCACAAAAGGAAAAATAGTAAAACTTACTATCATAGCATGGCTTATTTTCATGAATTATTTACAATTTGAACTCAAATCATATTTCCCTTAGAAAATAATTATGTTGAAAAAAATATAATTCACATTTAAATGTAAATTAGTCACAATGAATGTAGTAGACAGACATCAAATATTTTATCTATAGTATATGTATTGATTAAAAAACTAAACTTTTCAACTGCACTATTGTGAAAGATATTTATTTTATTTTCCAAAGCTTTCG
>JAVSBT010427732.1:2395-21351 GCA_033118115.1 Pharyngocirrus eroticus
ACAATAATTTAAGTAGTAAAATTTGGTGTCTATAACTTTACAAAGATTTATGTCGCACCTCATAAAGGGCGTATCATGAACTTTTAAGTAAAGTATAAGAATGCTTCTAAAAATGGAAAACTAGGGACTATACAAACACCAATATTGGTCTTACTTTTCATCTATAACAATATCATACAGTACAAAACTATCTAGTTACAATCTAAATTCCCACCATTTAGGGGGTGCCTTCCAAATTTTAGCAGTTATCGACATCCACACCATCATGGTCTTTAATTTATGAGATAAGTGAACAAACATGGGAATGTTGTAGATGTCCAGACTTGAAAATACCATATGACAATTTCCTACCATTGATACTTCAGAAATTCCATATTAAAACAGTGGAATTGTTACCCACTTGAACACAATAATATAGCAATCAATTGTTGGTGCACAATATAAATAATACTATACCAATGCTATAACTTTTATAGCATATCTAATAATTAAATTTTCACACAATCACCCCTACCCCCACTTAAAATCTTCTTTATAATGTTCATAAACTATTCACAGAAAGCACCAAAAGTGACTTCTTTCTTTTTTGACTGTTTGCACAGACAGGCTTAAAAATGTAACCTGTTAGCATATCCTGATTTTGTTAGGCAATATAAAAAAAGAGGTCTATAAATACACCATTTAACTGTGATAATAAGAATTCAAGTGACAACACTAAACCTCACTTATTGTTGTTCATTTTTGTCACACCAAGATTGCATGGAAGTAACATGGAAGTCAATGCATCTAGTTTTTAAGTAAAATATTGCATTTAGTACATGCAGTTAAACACACCACTGCAACCTTGTGCATCTACAAGATAAGTTGGAAATGGCATGGATGGCTTGCATGTGATACCAAGATGGTGTCCCCTCCCTCTTTTCTGGTGATCTATTCATCACTTTCATAATCCTCTTCATCATCATCGTCTTCTTCCACTACTGCAGCTGCTCCATTATTTGCAGGGGCATCTCCTGCTCCATCCATTCTTGGTTTCTTGGCAACTGTCTTGCCCTTAAAGAAATAAAATAAAATTGATGTGCAATCTCAACAGATAGGAAAGAATATACAATTGATATGTTGAAAAGTTGTTGGAACATATTCAATCCTGTGTTTTACTAGATAAACACTTACCATGGTATAATCTCTCATTGCTGCTTCATATTGCCCCTTTGCTATTTCAGCTTGCTTTTCAAATGGTTTCTTCTCTTCACCAGTTAGTCTTCTCCATGATTCCCCAGCTGTAAGGATAATAACAATTCAAAGATATTTTCACACAGATAAAATAAATGTCAATGCACCATCACCTTAAATATCTTCATGTTATAAAACTCAATTGCAAGAAGTTAACTTTACCTTGTCTAAGCAATTCCTTATGCTCAAATTTGTCTTTGTTTTTCGTTCTGAAACCAGCCAACCAAATGAAATATGCGGACAATGGTCTCTTTGGTTTATTCACATCTTTTCCTTTAAAAATGGCCATCTAAAAGATAAATCAATGGATAATATCAGTCCTGTGTCATAATGTAAGATTTTAGTTTTACTTAGCTTTTTCATACCATGGAAATTTGTTGTATGTAATGTATATGTGGGCAAGGTTCAGACTTTTTTGAATGTCATAAAGCAGACTTAGACCTATTGCATAGCATTGGAACAGAAAAAAAACTACAGTATGCAGCACAGCTAGATATCAGATGCCATAAATAGTTGAATATCAAATCTCTATTCAGTTTAAAAATTGAATTCAAGAAACCTTTGATTAACTTACCGCTGAGTCATATCTTTCCTTATCTCTAGCAGCTTGTGCATCAAAAGGAGCTCTTTCCTGACTTGACAGAGCTCTCCAGTAACCTGACACTTCTTTTGTAAATTCTGCTACCTGAAGTTTAAAATATCAACTTGAGTGTTGCTTTTAAATTACTTACCATAAAATCAACCCAGAAATATTAACTTGAGTGTTGCTTTTTAATTTACTTACCATAATATCAACCCAGATATAAACTTAACATGGAACATACCTTTGTTACACTTTGTCCTTGTTGTTCTTTTTGTTTTCTCATGAAAGCCATATAATAGAAATAAGCTGAAGTTGGCCTTTTGGGTTGATTGGGATCCTTCTCCCTCTTTCTTTTGCCTTCTCCTGTAGCTCTTGGTCTGCCTATAAATAAGTATTAATGAATATGAAACATGTTTAATTAAAAAAAACTTGATAAAAAAAACTTAACTTATCAACTGCACTAATATGAAAGTAATTTATTTTCCATAGCTTTCAAACTTTTCACAAGTTCTTGTTCACTGTATTATTTCATGTATCATTTTTTGTCAAAAAATAAAAAGTAAATTGGATGCTTTGCAAGGACCAAGGTGTTTCAATATCGATCAATTGTTCAATAATTCCCATTAATATTAAGTCAAAATATGGGAGACGCAATTTCAAAAGTTAACTCCTTCATTCATCTTAACATTGCTGATGTTATATTTAGTTCTTTAATTCTGTGTTTACAAGTATCAAAACAGTTTTTTCCCCAATTCCCCCAACAATGAGACAAACAAAGAAAATACCACTGGAAAAAGTGCTAAAAATTACCAAATTTTAAGTAAACATGTTAAATTATCTCAATTAAACTTTCTCATGTAATTACTTTTCTCAGTATAATTTTTAACTTCAAAAACAATGTTATTTACTTTTTTTCCATCATGGCTTCCAGGGAGCCTGAAAATCGGCCGGTCAGAAAGCCGCCATTTCAAAATACATAAAAATGCAGAATATCGAAACTTTTACAATGCATTTATACCTTAGTATGTCTCAACTTAATTATTTCTATCGTTACCCTCAATCACTACTTTCAATAACTTACCCATTTTGAAGTCTGAGTATGCGCAAATACTGTACCAATGTATATGTAGAAACTACTGGTATGATAGAACAAAGGCCAATATCTTTGCAAAGTATTAGCTAGGTCATGTGACTGAAGCCTTAACAGTCCCGTATGCTAAGTTGGCGCGAAGCTACATCGTGGGGAGCATACTTTGTGTCATATTCCATTTTTTTTTTGAAATAGCAACAAATCATACTATTTGTGTAAAAGGTTATTATCTTATTTTTCAATCACAGAATTATGTTTATCAATATTTTTTTCTCTTTAATTCGCATTTCATTTTTGACAGATAATCACGTCATGGCTACAACTTCCGGAATCCCAACCTGCCAGCAAGGAAACTGAGAGAATCGGAGACTGATGATACTTTTGTTTTCTCTGGGAATATTTATGTGATTATTAAGAGTACAGTTAGTTCATCGTGACTCAAGTAAGTTTCTGTTAAATAAGTGTAATTTTATTATAATTACCATTTCAACAACCCGGAAAACATAAGGAAAATCCCTTAAAAAAACACATCTTTGACTGTCACAGGTCACAATACAGTTACTGAGTGAGACACACTTTCGAAATCTGTCAGTGTCATACAAACATAGAACAAGATGGGTACTTAGATAAATTCTTATCATAGTGTTAACGAAATGTATTTTTTAATGTAAATATTAGTGATTTTGTTATATTATCACATACTGTTATAATGTGACAGTACAATATGTAGTTGACACAAAAGAGTTTCAGTTCACAGTTGTTATGGTTATGATTACAATATCCAGGACTGCAAATGTGAGTGAACATTAGAGGTTATATTTCAGACTTTCAGTATTTGAATTAAAGATCAAATTCATGAATCTATATATATTTTTTAATCAAACATAATATTCACATTAAATATATTACACTTTGTTTTCAGTTAAAATTAAAATAGGAACTTGGGTGCATACTGACATGAGCAACAGAAAAGTTGGCCTGTAAAATAATTCTTTGGTTTGGAAACCAGAATAACGATTACTTAACAAGTCAATGCTTACCTTAATGCTTAAGACGGTTATAAATTGGACAAATACTGCAATAGAAAGTGGAAACTACAAAGGCAATATTCATTTGTAAATATACAAATAGGGTCCCTGGTGACCTAAAATATGTGGGTTTTCAATTTAGGGTTAGTTGTTGGAATTTTCCATTTGCTATGCATCTAAATACTGGGTAAAACTGCAAAACAGCAGAAGAGACTTTTTCTGCAAAAGCACATCAGGAATTATGCAATGAACCTTTAAATTACCTCTTTGGATTAAGAGTGAGTGTGTTGTGTAGAATCCTCAAATGCTTGTCTCTCCAATTTCTAGGACTTCTCTAAAGGATCAAGATTTTAGTGATGTAAAGCTGGAGTCAAATACGTTTTCAAGCTCTACTTTTTTTTAATGGTTAAACTTGCTTTCTACTTAGATAGAACGCAAATGATAATGGTTGTTAGTAATGTCGTCATTTGTCTCAGACTCTGTAAAATATCAAATGGATATATGGAAAAAACTTCTAGGATTCTGCCCAAGACTAGTTTCTGTGAACCTTCATAATAGTGGAAGTATAAATTATTTCAAGCAATGTGTTTTACAGTTTAATTGCATTCAATTCCATAGTACAAGTGGAAAAATAAATACAGTACCATTGTTTGGTCAAAAACAGAGTGTATAATATTTTAGGTGTTTTTTTAATTTTACTTTACATGAGGCATCAGATCATTCCATAGTTTAGTTTCAATTTTCTCTCTTATTTCATGTTTTTTTAATGTTTTAATACTTACCAGAACGATCCAAGTAACAACATTTACATTGAAGGTTAAAAGTTCAACACAAAACAACCATTTAGAAAAAGGAGTTAACATAAATTTGTTGCGATTTCAATTAGCATATTACTTTCTACAATTGCTCTGTATTGATATTTGATATACTTTTATTTCTTTTTCAGATATTTTTTAACAATTAATGAGAATTGAGGAATAATTTGGTAGGTTGAGGATATCATCTAACCAAGTAATTTTTGGAATTCCATGACTACATGTAAAGAAATTAATCTGTGGAATTTGTTTATGTGACATATTGGACTTAAAGCTGGTGTAAATTACAACATAACATAACACATACTATTTGTATGCTTGTTATGCATATCAGACTACAAGTGGAACTTAATCATACCAGGGCATATTTCCTAGGAACTGTTTAAGAGCTTTAGATAATCTCTTGAGTGGTATTATTGCTATATTTTATTTACTTATCCTGAGATAGACTATACACAAGAACAGAACTTTATGTATGAGAAAAATAACAACTGGGATAACAGCCTGCACAGCACAAATATAGAATAAGCTTGCACATTTTTAGATATGACTTAACAATTTTTCCTGCTGATATTCTGTGTTTTGAGTTTAATAGTACTAAACATTTTGATTATGACTGCAAATCTGTTTGAATTCACTATCCTTACTCACAAATCAAAAAATGGAAATTACAATCAAAACTAGATATGGCTAGAGAATTTGTGGAAACAATGGCCTATAATGCAATAGATGAGGCTTCATTGAGCCTTTCTTCTCAGAGCAATTCTGACTCAAACAATCAGATAAGACAGCACTGTATTGCAGGACCTGCCTGCTCACCCCATGGGCAGTATCCTTCAACATCTGATGCAGATCAGTGCAACAATTCTACTCAGGGTAATAGTCAAGAATTTATGACAAATGGCACACAAAATCAGCACAACAATCATTCCTATTCTTTCCAAAATTTGAAGCAAAAAGTTGCAAATAACATTGAGCATTATAGCAATGCATTAACTGGTATGGCACTACCTATATTTTTTAGACAGAAAGGTGTCAAAGAGAAAAGGTCTAGGTCTCGGTCAAGATCTGCAAGTAACAACCGAGACAGGAAAGGAAAACATGACAAGCTCCATAGAGTCAGAAGTGATTCCCACTCTCTTTATGATTCCGAATTTAGAGATTCTGATTTAGATGAAGATTTTGAATTCATTGAAAATATTGAGCTCCACCACATGGACGGGTTCATTTTTAGCAGCAGAAAAGAACCAGGAAAAGGTCACAAATTTGAGGGAACACAACTTGCAGCCCCAACATGGTGTGATAAATGTGGAGACTTCATTTGGGGAATTTCAAAACAATGTTTGAAATGCAAAAGTGAGTCATGCTTATCAAGTCATATTTATGTACATTAATATTGAACATAACATGGACTTGTATCCGTTTTGGTAATAAAAAAAGGCCTAAAGAATGAAAAATAATTTTAAAATGAAATATTATCCCACTCCATTAGTAGTATCTTACAACTTAGTATGATTCATATTTCTTTGTCCAAGAAATTGGAACAAATATGTGTGGAAAGGGAATCGAATAAAGCTTATTCCTCTCTTTTGAGAAGCTCTCTGTCAAAATGAGGAATGAAACCAATGAAATAGAAAAATGCATGAATCATTTGAGCTTTCTATTTGTTCAAGAAGTAAATATCCAAAAATTGTTTTATGACCTAATTGTCCTGAAAGAAAATCTTTAAAATGATTTTTTAAAAAAACTTTTGTTGGTTGAATCATTCTGCTGTTTTAAAAATCAAAAAGTTGATTGCTTGTTAGATGGGTATATACTCTATATATAATTAAAATCATGCTTCCTTAACACTGAAAAATGCCAATTATTTTTGAAATACTCGTATATATTGCCATGATCATTTTTCTGCCTTTTACTTCTCTTTCACAGGATTTTCTTGAGCATCGCACATTTGCTATATTTATATTATGTGAAATCTAACTTGTTGCATATTTTGATTGTATAATGCATCATTTAAAAATACATTGTTTATTTAATTTTGATGTTTAACAGGTCTTATAGTGACAAAGCATGACATCGTAACTGGATATAACATTACCTTTATGAACCCTTTCATAACATGCTTTGTGGATTTTGAGAGAACATTTTTTAATTTCTAAAATGTGCTTGTAAAATTTAACTTTGTCTGTATTAAATTTGTAAATCTTCGTTACAGAAATTGGTACCATCAGAGGGAATAATTCATCTTGATTTGCATTGCTTTTTGCTACACAATAAGGGCCAAACTGCTAATTAATGGAATTTGACAATATTTAACATTGCAGAAATACAAACTGCTAATCAATTTTGAGTCACTTGATTATTCCCTGCATCATTAAAAAAAATAATGTTGCAATGAAAAATGAATTTCATTGCTCTACATTAGAATATTTGTAAGGGGGTGATTGTTGTTTTTAAGTACATTCTAGGATTGCAGATTCAGTATAAGTAAGAATTTGACAAACCTCAAGTTGCATAGTATGATTTAGGTATGTCACCTTAGATAACCCAAGTGGATCTGAGATTATCTGGAATGAAGTTTGACTACATTATACAGAAAGCATGGGCTTCAAATTCAATGACAGAAGATGGAGAAAATATACTGAAAGTGAAGTGTCGAAGATTTATATTATGGTGAGTATTTAGCTTGATTTATTTTTTTGAAAATAGCTCTATTCTGTATTTTTATTCATTGCAAGAGACTGTGTCTTAAAACTAGAACCAACTGATTGTAGTGATTAATAAAAATATTGTCAATAGCTGCCAAGTGTAATCAGAGCAGACATGGTCTAGATGTCAAGTTAGTGTATAGGGAGATATTTGATATATCCCTGTCAGTATGATTGTATTTCCTATGTTTGGATATTAATTGCATGATGGAGCCATTGTGATTGTTTCATAACTATTGGATCGGAAGGAACCCCAATTCAACACAAGATATGAGTCACAGTGATGTTATGTTCTAAATATAGTTCTTGTCACACCATTGCAGCTTTTCCTTCATGTACTGGAAAAGCTACTGCTTGGCATTGATTTTTTTTTCTCCATTTTACTCAATGCTTTGCTGATATTGTTAGGATTCTCTATGATGAAGGGAAAGAAGTACTTTCTTCTCCTGCTAATGTAGAGCAATTTATCAAAGACAATTACAGGCAAAACAATTTGTCATTCTTTGGTTTGGTTTGAAATGAATTCATGGAAATTGTTGTTTAACAGGAAAAATTGTAAAACAAATGATATTGTTTTCTCACTTTTCTGAAACTTCTTCTATTTGTAAATGCATTTGATTTAATTGAAAAAAGCAGTACAAAAAAAATGATATGTTATTAGCAGAATTCTTTTTTTGAATCGATGAAAATAGGGTATCATTATTCATGTCCATAGCATTAGTAATAGATAGGGTTGCGGAATAGAATCCAGGAGATACTCGGTTTGATCCCAGACCAAGGCATAATGGTGTGTCCTTGAGCATTACACTACTTACACTACTCTATATTGCTCTAGTGTTCCCTATTGTAGAATGAGGTATTGGTTGCTGCACTGTGACGACTGTCAGTGTAAATCTTTATAGAGAATTTTAAATGTACCATGATATGTTATTTGACAATAAAGATTTATTAATTTATTATTATTCTCCAAAATGATGGTTTGTTTTATTAAAAAAATATCTAGGAAGGAAAGAAGAGAAAGATTATTGTAATTTTGTAATGAGTACTGGTACACTATGCATCTGTAGACATGGACTGTGAAAGCTACTTTTGCAGTTGCAAGTCAAATCTTAGAATTTTGAATCAGAATTTTGTTAGGGCTTTCATGTATATTATATTATATTGTCCCCAATACAGCATGCCTCGTTTGACCAATCTATAAACTTAGTGCATTCTCTGTGATTTTTGCAAGGCTCTTTACAGATTGCACATGATTAAGTTGGATAGTTAATTTCTACTTTTCTCTCGATAGAAGCCATGTATGCATTGGTTCATTGTCTATAGCTTTGTGATCAGCAATATCTTTTAGTCTGGATTTATTCTTGTCTATTATGGCTTAAGGCAACATTTATTGGAATGATCATTCACTGGGGTCTCTGTGATTGTGTTCTAGAGAAATCGAAGTAAAGTCTATGGTCCAAAAGGACAAGAATTATATTATTGAATAGTCTCGGATTTATTGCTACAGAAAACAGATTATGGTAATAAGCTTGATAATGCCTTTATATACTGTCTGCATTTGCTAGTTATTATGAGTATTGAACAGCAGTAGTTAAAGACTTAACTTGCACAGGTACAATCCATTCATTGATTTTATGTCCTACAACTTACTGAATTATTAAGAAAACACCCCGAGACAGCCTGTTATATATGATTATATTAATTGTAGCCTGAAACTTGTCATTTTTCTTCACATTTTTTTCTGTTTTAATTGATAATCAATATTGGAGCAAAAATCATTTTCCCTATCTGTCTGAACATCTATTGTTTTGGGTTGTGAAAATATGTTTTACTTTGTCTATTTCTACCAGTACTGAAACAGATTGACAGGAAAAACAAATATATAAGGAATTCCAAAATTATAGTACCCCAAGTTTTTCAATGTATAAAGTACCTAAATTGATAAATTGTGAAAAAAAAATCTATTTAAAAGTGTACACTATTCCACTTTGAAACTAATCATTAGTTATAGGATTTTTTTTGTTTTATAAGAGTAAAAAAATGTAATTTAAACTTTTTCAATGGGACTCTAACATAGAAAATCTAATTTGGGACTGTAAATATGGAATAGGGTATAACATACTATCTGAACCACTAGACTAGAACAGAGATGGTTTGTTGCAGAATTTTTCAGAATCATGAACAGCAGTACAAGAGTGTTAATTAATCAGACAGTTGTAGATGATAAAACACCCTGACTGAGAACAGAAATTTTATAAATTATAGTAATAGAAGTACAAAGAAATGAACTAGATGAATAGATGATATTGTAATACATTTGAAGAAGGGGGGGGGGATCTGATGCACCATAGATTTTAGATGAAAAAATGACTGTGGTCTAGTTTTATTATCATTCCCAAGGTTGTGCATGATTTTCTATGACAACAAAAGTAAAAAATTGCTACTGCTACTTCCTGTCAGGTAATAACCAACCAAACAATTGTATTTTATGAATTGCTCAGAGGGATTGATTGATTAAATATCTTGAAAGATTTTCTGGAAAAGTATGTTTCTTTTTGCACATGAAATTGACACAAATGATGGTAATGAGGTTTGTAAGTTTTTTACTTCATATATTTTCAAAGCAGTATAATTTGGAGAGGGGGAATGTTATGTGAAGAACTTTGTATAAGTTATTTAATTAGGCTATTTGATTTCATACATTTGACACAAATTTTACGGTTAAATGGATAATAATACATGCAGTTAATTGTGATGTTGCACTAGTTATTCTCTTTGACAACAGATGTCATATCTGACAGTATGTTAGGAAAAGATGCTTCACTTCTACACAGGGAGCATTAGTTTTGCAGACTCAATTTTCATTTTAAGGTTGCTTGATATTGGAAAGTGGTGTAATAAAATCAGAACATAACTAGTTTTGGCTGTTATATTGTTCATAGCTATCAAGCTACTTCAATGGTAATTTTTAAGTATTTAATCAATGAAATAAGGTGAAATGCTTCATTGAATCAAGATGAAATTGGGATTGAACAGGATGACTCATCTAAGTTGTGATTTTTTTCTTAAGTCCATTCATTCATCTGTCAGTAGTTGATTAACAAAGGTTGAATATTTTTTGAATCTTGACAGAAATTAAAAGGGTTTCTAGAAATATGCTGTCCCTTATTAATGTTTTTTTTTATTAAAGAATTAATTGTTTAATTTGTTTTATTTTTTACTTAGCCAATTTAGACACAGGACTGGCAGATTAGTGATTTTATTATCCTTTTGTCCACACAATTGCTTCAATTCTTCCTAGCATCATGCATTTAAGTAGTGTGCTAAAATGGTTTCCCATTTTTATAACTCTTTTTTGTTTATAACAGAGGTGTTTTAATTCTAAATATCATATTTCTAACATTTAAAAATGTTAGAAATATGATATTTAGAATTGTATCAACAGCAGTATTCACTACTCTAAAACTCATTCATCTTCATCAAGATGATTAGCATGTATGAGTAACAGAAACATGTGTTTTATTCTTGGAAGCCATATGTGGTCTGTGAAAAATTCTAGGAAGATGGTTCCAGGAACCCCACTTGAAGAATTTCTGATTTAAGTTTATCTGTGAGATATTGGTAAGTCCAAATACACAATTATACAATACATTTATTTATGTTGTCGTTAGCTTGGATGTTCCATCATCTACTAGGTAAATAGTATTTCAAAATTGTAGGTTATGATGTACATATTTTGGTAGTGTTTCTAATGGTGTACACTGACAGAGTAGCTTGATCACTAGACAAGTTTTGAAGTATGATTGATACTTATGCAAGAAAGATAAATGGGTTGGCTTGCAGAGGGATGCAAATGAAATAGGCCATTAGGTGAAATGTTGACTAAATGGAACCAAATAGTCAGATTATAACAGTTGTAATAACAGTACAATACCAATGCTTTGTGCCTGTAGATTACAGGATACGTTGAAGGGACTTAATAGGAACTTATTGTATTCCTTCTTATAGTTTTTTATTTTTCTGGAGTGAAGAGGAGTACTGGAACAGGTCAGAGAGATTGGGGAACATACCTTCATACATATTTATTTGTATTTTATTTGTGAACATTTTTTTGTGGACAGTTGTTGTACAAGTAAGTTGTGGATAACAGAATATAATAATAGTTTCTTGGGTTTTATTGCAAAATAACTGTCGAAGCTACCAATTGAGATCTACATAATCAAGTATTAGTTGATCATCAGATGTCAAACAAAAGTGATAATTGATGTAGCAATAACAAAGTAAATTTGGCGTAATTGCTTTATTTGCTATGTAACTGTAAGGTTGGAAGTTCAATACAGTAGTTTATTAGCCCTAGTTTATATCCTTATCATACATATGATATGAAATACTGTAAGAGAAAAACACGATAGGTAACACATGGGCAGCTTAAATTTTCACCAATAACTTGGAGGATTGCAGCAAAATGTTTTGCTCAAGTACAGAAGGTAAGTCTTCATATTGTCACCAGACCACTAGGTCCACTTTTTTTAAATAACATAATAATAAAAGCCTGTTTCCTCCTCTGCCTTACCATTGGTATTGACAAACCAATTTATTGACTCACTAGATCATATTAATACAGGTTAAAGGAAATTAGATGAGAGGGTATTTTGAACTATTTTCCATTTTTTCTAGTTTATTTACTTATCAACTGTAGGAAAGACCACCCATTTTTTAAATACTCCTTCCTGTTTGTTTTTCTTTACTCTGCCTTGCTACTCTACCATATTTATAAAGTCTCTACAATAGTAAAATATGAGACTTTGATATGTTTTGTTGTATTCATTCTTGTTTGTAGACAGTCATTGAATAGTTAGCACATGAGTGTATGCTTCCATTACAAAATGTTAAAGGATAAAGAAATTAAGTAAATAAGGATGTGGTATAGAACAGGTTGGATATAATTTTTACTGGTCATAATAGAAAATGACTGTCATTATAGCTGTCATACAAAAGTTTGTAAAACCAACAGACACATTTCCTCAATAAGGGACCATGAATAGTTGATAATGTCTATAGAGCCCATAATATTATTTATGTGGTTTCAAAAAGGTTTATTTGATAATTCTCCTTTTTTTTTTGTTGGTGGATTGTCGACTGCCCTGGCAAAGGTTTCTTAACTATCATTAGAGAATAGAGCTGAATTTAAATTAGTTTGCTCTATGGTAATGGAAAATGTCTTGGTAATATATAAACACATGTACATATGCATAGTGTATTAAATGAATACCTGAAGTTGTTTGCCAGAGAATACTTGTAAGTCTTAAATTAGCCATTGCAAACTCTTCTGGCTTTCTCTTCCTTGGATAATTCAGTGTTGTTTATTCGTTTTGATTAGCATGCACTAAAGGTGAAAAATAAACACCTTTCAAGTGTGTTTTTAGAAAAGGCTTCTTTTTATTGTTCCATTATGACTACCATAAAAATGCATTGCAAGATACAAAACTGATTTCAACAGAATTTTGTACCCCAGGCTATATGTTCAGAGCATTTCTAGAATTTAAACAATAGCAGACAAAAATGTTCACAGAATGTTAGACTGGACATCAACTTTACAAAACCTATGAATTTTGAGCAGAAATTAGAAATATTTTGTTATGGCATTCCTGATTTCCTTATATCAAATCATGATCTCATATCATATGGTACATTTATTTTGGATATGGATATCTAGTTTATGACATGATAGTTATACCTCACACACTACCCCTTTACCATAATGTGTAATGATAAAATAAAAAGAGTAGTTAGAGTCATCTTTCTGTCAGTTTCACTAGTTTTTCATCAGCTTTCTTTTTTTCTTTTGTTTAAAAGACAACCTGTGAAATATTCTTCTTTTGACTCATCCAATAGTGGTTAAAAATTATTTAAAGTTACAATAGTGTGCTTTGCCATTCTTTCCTCTGCTTGTCACAGACTAGATGTTCTGTGTATTAGGCCTATGTGGCTCAAAATGACATCACAATTTCTTCAAAGTATGTGCATTCTGACTCATCATCTTTACTTTACATCATACCTCTCGATATATCAATAGCGCACCAAGAATATTGCAACTGTTCTCCTTTATTTCTGTGCATTGATAGAAATATTGACTTTTATTCAAGAATAAATGTCAGAAGATATACATGCATGATAGATCGGATTTTTGTTGAATAATGTAGCTGTACTTCCAAGCATTGCTCAATATTGGATATTTTTTTTCATGATAAATTTTCTATATATCTATATCATGTATATAAGTTGTCAGCTGTTTGATTTTATATTCTTGTTGTGATAAAAAGGGCATAATGGATTAGTAGCTGTGAGACTCTCAAAATAAACATAGAACACTAGAATATCCTTATTTCATCAAATACATTCATGTATAGTTTGTCATTTCATTTTATAAAGTTCATTGATTGATATATTCATGGTGTGTACTGTTGGCTCAAGAGGTTTATATTCTCTGAAGGAGTGGATATCAAAAGGAGAATAATTCTGAAAACAAGCGTCATTGAAACACAGCCTTAATGTACACAGGTGGATTAGGATTATTGGATGAAGTTTAGAAAATTAAAGGTTAGTTTGTTGTGTGACATGAGAAAACAACAATACAATTTAACATCAGTTATCAGAATAATGCAAAGGTAATGTGGATATAGAATGACACAAGCTCAGGATTCGTGTACGTTTTTGTTTTATCAAGGCTGATAAAATACTAGAGATTTTTTATGATTTATCAAACATTTTTTGATGCTTTTATGATTGGGAATATGCCAAATGGCTAGAAGGGAGCTGTATGTATTTGTAATTGTTAGTAAATAGTTCAATTACTTGATAGCAAAGTCAGCCATACATTGCTTGAAAAAAATGTGTGTGTACCATATGATGAAATAGGGAGTGCAGACATACATGAAAGAAGAGAGTCAAGAGGTGGCAGTCTGTGTATTTATGTGAGTGTGTAGTCACATATTTTATTCATTTGGTTTCATACACGACACCCTGTCTGATATAAAGGTGTTGCACAAGTTAGTGAAGCTACTGTACATGTGGATGACATATTTTATAGCCATCTTGAACATTGATGATGAAATAAACAGGATTACAGAGATACGCTTGAGAAATAGCATCACTTTATGGATGATTTTCCTGTTGAAAAGCTTTGCTTGTACAGCTGAAAGTTTATTTTTATAACCGTGTATATGTATCTCTGAGCACCCCCATGTAAGAGAGGCTAGTCTATACACTGTCTAGGAATACATGTGTAGCACTTTTAGCCCAAGACTTCAGTGTTTTTCTTGTGTAAGAGTATCAGCTTGAAATCAGAACATTTATATATTTTCCAGTAAAAAGTTTAACCTGGGCTACACAATCAACAAACTAGCGCATACCAGGAATTCATAAAGACTCTCTGAGTCACAAACTTTTTGTGTGTGGTGCTGGCAGAAATGGAAGTAAAATGACCTCACTCTGCCATGCTGGAATTTAGAATTCTCTTCTCTGATACACTGGAGTCTAATTGAGTGATATACAAAATTAAATTAGATTTGTAGCTATGATTCATTTCTTTCCAGCGGAGCAAATACCCCAAGATAAAGCACTATAGCAGCAAGCTACAGTAAGGGATCTACTCTTTGATCTGAAGTAATGCACTGTTGTGTTTCTACATTTATATGCTATGAGTGGAGAATAAAAAGAACAGTGGAGAATAAAAAGAACAATCACATGAACTAAGATTTTTGGTGATTTGTGCAAAAGGAATGCAACACTATGGTCAAGGTACAAGTTAAAACAGGCATTGTGTTATGAATGAACTGTCTGAAACATTGTCATAGATTTCATGCTTGAAGAAGTGTGAACTTCAACAAGTATTCATCAGATCTCGTTTACATTGCAGGAAGCTTGGTATGTTATTGTGCACAAGAATCCTGGTTTGGTGTAATTTTAATTGCTATAACATAAACCTAATAAAAAGGGTCTACAGATACAGAATACACTATCAATACAATATCATTACTTATTGATGATTGAGGCTTACAATTCAAGGAGATAACTGTCGAGTAGACTTTTTTGTTTACTACCGTGAACATGCATTGTATGATATTAGCTTGACTGACCCTATAACACGCATGGTCTTTGTCAGTCCACTTGTTAGAGCAACCCAAGAGAGGAAACTAAATATCAAATGACAGACACTGTCATACATGTAGTCTGATAGCAGACATGTTTTACTCAATTTAACTGGAGTGGGACTTTTTTTTAATGAGTGGAATATAGTTCGAGAAGCATAAATTGAATGTGACAGGAGGCTGATGAATTGATAAGAAGGAAGCTTGATTGAGTTTTTGTAAACAATGGACTGAGACTTGATAGTGAGATACATATTATACAAGTCATATGAGTTCTATATATGCAGAGATAGGATTACATCTTGTGCAGTGGTAGGCAGGTCTAGGTAGAAAGGAATTTATTTATAAGTACAAACTATCTTACTGGTCACACTGGAAAATATGTCAGAAAAGAAGGATCTTGTTTGAAGGTTTGTGTGTTACTTACTTTACTTGTTGTGTACACACTTGAAGGGTTAATTATTTGATTTGCAATATGTCTAGGCCATATTGTAAAATGGAGAACAGGAGTAGGAGTGAAGGCTTTGGGGATGAAGATGATAGATATTCAGACTCTGTGTCTATAAGAGGAAACAGACCAAGGGATGCTAGGGTGGAGTATAGGAGAAATAATAGTGATCAGTTGCCAAGATCTGTAATGTATGGGGAGGCAGGACACAGGACTTCAGATCCTGGAACCAGAAGAATACAAGAAAGACCTGTCAGAGTAAATGTTATCAACAGAAACACAAATCAGAGACCACCTGAACCAAGGATTTTTGAAAGAAGTGCACCAAAGTCAATCCGTCCTGAGAAGAGTGCTGCAAGGTCATCCCTCAATGAAAAAAGTTTAAGGGATTCTTTGCTTTTGAAAAATCTTGGTAAGCCTGACAGGGTGGACTCCAGTCCCTCAAGAAAAGGTAGGGAAGGAGTACAGCTAAGACAAGGTGGTCCCCTAAAGAGAAACACTGACTACAGAAGGTCATGGCATGGGGGTACCCAGCTGTCTAAATATGTTGTACCTGATATAGATCTAACAAGCAGGGAAAGTCCTCAAAAGGATTTAAATTTGTCACCAAAAATTGAACGGTCCAAATGTCCACAATCTGCTGCTGGACACCCAAGTGAAAGAGGTACTGACTTTAGGTTTACCAGGTCTGGAAAAGTGAAACCAGGTCCTGGGTTTGTAGCCTTTGATCCATTTGAAGTCTTTGAAACTGGTAGAGATACATTTGGTAAAGTTTTCAAAAGACACTCAGATATCATGGAAGATATGATTGACATGGGTGATTTTCAAAGAAGAGGTCTTTTTGAAAGCGATTGGAGTCTATTTGCAGATGATCCATTTAGGTCTGGAAAGAAAAACCTTTCGAAAACTAAAGTGAAAACAAATACTGAACATGGAGATGGGATGACAAGTGAAAGAAAACGACAACCAAGTCAAACAAGTCAAAGTTCTTTTGATAAAGATGATGGTCAAAAGACCATTATCAGAGTAGTTAAAGATTCTAAAAAGACTCCACAACAAAAGAGAAGCCTATCCCCACAACAGCAAAGTTGTGTGCCAAATAGAAATCTATTTGATAGATTCAAGTTTAATTTTGGAAGTTTTGGAACTATTGGGGAGGCAGAAGATACCAAACACAAGATCTTCTTTCGTGATTTTGATGATCTTGTAAAGAGGATGAGAAACATCCAAGGAATTTCAGAAAAGCCACAGAATCAGACTGAAAAGCAGAAATTCTCACCAGGTAAGCGTTTTGAAGTAGCAGTATATCAGTGAGTTTAGGTGATTTGGTAGGGTATATTGCCACGATAAGAGGAGTTGAGTGCCAGAAAGGTAAAAGAGCCATATTGTAGTTTTTGGCAACAGATCAGTACCTTGTGATAGACAACTTCAATCAACCAAATATATCAATAAAATACAGATGGTGAAATACTAAGTACTCAAATGAATAACTCTTCACCTTGTAATTGTCTTTGTATTAAAAAATCTAAAGGTTAAGAGAGGTGGAGTACTTTTACTCTTACTAGATAAATTAAGGATCATAATCGCATGATAAATTGGCCCTATAAAAGATCACAAAAGGTTGCAGGAAGATTTTAATGAAAAGAATTAACAAGAACAAATCATTGTTTTGAGGAGATATTAATTATAGACTTGTTTGATAATGCCATTTGGGGTGAGCTTATCTTAAGCTCTTGTCCCTTTAATCTCTCATTAATTTATGAGAATTGGATAGCATCTTAATATTGATTAATCTTCCACTATCAAGTAGTTGTACAGTCAGGAGTTCATAGATGAATTCCAATTTCCATAAAGCCCCTTTGTATTTGAATTAACTTAAGCAGGAGTATTTTTCCAAAAAACATGGCTAGGATATTACATAGGTAACCAATCTGTATCAATCATATTTGACAGATTTGTTTCTAGTTCAACTTTTTCATCTGTAATAATTTATGTGTAAAGCTATAAAGAATGACACTTTCATTGCACATGGGATTGTGCACAGCTTTTGTTGAGAGATGCCTAAATTTGACATACAGGTATAAGAACAAAAGAATACCTTAGTTGTTATATTGGTGACAGATTGGAGCGTGTTGCAATATACATTGTAGGATTCATTATGTGATAATTTCTTCATATACATTTTATACTTGGTAATAATGATGGGAGCCATTATTATTACCAGCATGCAGCAATTTTCTTTTTAATTGCCATATGCCAGTTATTGGTACTGGAGCCCTGCTCATACCCAAGGGATGAATCATCATACTCTAAAATAGTTTTTTGTCCTTCATTTCATAATTTCCATTAATCAAATGCTTTAATGTTTTAGAATTGAATGCAGTGTTGTTCTCATGCCATTATGGTGATTGTTTTTGTTCTGGTTGTGCTATATGGCAAGAGGTGGCAGCACCTGTTAGCAGCCAAACAAAGTTCAATATTCATGGAACTGGGTCAGGTCAATGTACAAGTACTTGAATACATGTCTAGTTGAAAAAAAATATTATGGAAATAGTTGAATTATAGTTTTTGAGTCATATGAAAAATAATGCATAATTTTTGGCCTCTTGTTGATTTTTCTTGTAGCAGAGGAACTTGTGACTGCTATTTTTCAGTTTTAATTTTAAATGTTGGCTAATGCAGTAATGGTTCCAAACAACAATGGCATGAGTGATTAATGATCATTTGCAAATCAAGATTATATTACGGAAATAAACAAGGATCTTCCCTTTTAATTGTGTCAATTTGAATAGCTAGATGTTATCAGATCAATACTGGATGAATCATTCCTAAAGACACAAAGTTGTACTTTTTGAGGACATGCTGGAGTGGTTGTTCAACATGGTCGATATAAGAATTACA
>JAVSBT010427733.1:0-10556 GCA_033118115.1 Pharyngocirrus eroticus
TATATATACTGGATGTGAACATGAATAAAGGCAATTGATTATACTCCAAGCATTGGTTGAGTGAAGTTCTTCACAATTATGATTATACCATTACACACACAAGTATTACTGAAAATGTACCAATTTCATTTTTTGACTTATGTTTCTCAGGCCCCAGGCTCAACCAATGATACACGTGTGGAAAAATTATTGGATATCCTTCCAAGAAGAGGTTCTACTGCATTTGAATATCTATGGAATGCTTTAAGGGAAATTGGAAAGGAAGATGTTGCTGCTGAACTATGTTTTAATCATTTTGATCCAGACACTAGAAACTATTGGACCTTTGTGATATATGTTACCAAGGAAGGTTCAAAGGCTTTAAGAGAGTGTTTAAGCATTTTTTTATCTAAAAGATATCCTAGAAAGACTTGGGAGGATATATCTCAAAGAGAAAGTGTGAAAGCCAAAATTCAACACAAGCGAACACCATCCTTTGTGAAAAAGACAATCTATCCGGAAGATGGAAGTGTTTCCAGTTTAGATGATATGGATATACTTACATGTTGGTCACTGCTGATTAATTTGTGTCGACTGAAGCTCTTTTCAAAGTTTGACACCATACCGAGTGGAGATGATTATACTCTGGAAGAAAGCATTGATATAATAAGATTCATGCGTAATAAATTAATCCGCTCTAGTACTGAACTTGACGATGCAGATTATGCACAAAAAAAGGAAGTTGTAGAAAGGGCAATTAATTGCATCTATCAAAAGATGCATTCACATCAAAGAAATATACGCAGAAAGAAGAAAAAATGTGAGTTATTTTTGAACGTTTAGTAATGTCTTTTAATAATATGTTGGACAAGTATCTTCGACATGAATCTCATTGAGATGGGAATATTAAAGAGACAAATTCTTTATTTGGGATAGCTATATGTCTAGAACTTAAACAATAAATCTTTGATGAATTAATACATTACAATACAATATAAAAAGACGACCATTTCTTAACCTAACGCCTATATGTTTTTCTTTATTTAGTAGATGAACCTTCGAACCAAGAGGGAATCGCATCAACCAAAAGGCCAACAGTTATACCAAGGCAAAATTCAAAAAAGGACATTAAAGAGCAATTGGTAACAAAAACTTTTCATCGTTTAGAAAGTTTTTCAGGGGATAAGTCTTCTTTAGATGGCAAGAAGGACAGTAATGATATTTTTGGTGAATTAGTTGCCTGTGAATTAAAGGAATTGAATGACCCAGAGGTAGAATCCCGTACAAAACTAGAAATCATGGCTATCCTTTGCAAAGCAAAATCCAAGTTTGCTACCAAGAAACAAGAACCTTTGGGTGGGAATACCAAGCCACACAGTTGACAGCAACAGATGGTCAAATAATAAATTAATTGTAGTGTCTGGTGTTATTGTACCTAAAATGATAAAAGCCTCCACTGTCCAGATATTAATTTTATAGTTATGGGATACGAGACCCCCTTCAGTTGTGGGTCAGAAAGGACAAATTTCAGGTAAAATCTATGCTAAGTTCTAGGAAATGTTGCTATTAGAGTTTCAATCATATATCAGAGTTTTTATCAACAATTAGACAAGATGTATTGCTATATTGCATAAAAAGTTTAGACATATCTGATTGAAACTCTGATAGCAACTGTCCCTAGAAGTAAGTGTAGATTTTACCTGAAATTTGTCCTTTCTGACCCCCGATTGAAGGGGGTCTCATATCCCCATTACTATAAATAACTGGAGGCTAAAACTTATGTGGTTGACTTGATAATAGTTCTACCCAAGTATATAACATGCAAAATATGAATGGATTTGGCTGCCCCAATGTTCTGCCCATTGCATGGTTCTCTCAGACAGAGCCTCTTAACACTTACATCTTCAAGGCAATAATTGCTTAACCCTTTGTATTTTTCACTCATATTCCATTTCCAATTTAACATAGAAAATATTGTCTGAAAATGCTTTAATTGCCATGACGCATGATCTTTTTAACTTTTACAAAATAATACCTTGAAAAATAATCTATAGTATTAAAAAAACAAGTTTGTAATATACTTGTATGAATTTGTAATTTACTTTCGTAAAGTGCTATGGAATTATTCTAAGAAAAAACTTTTATTTGGCCATTCCAAATTGATTAGTTGGACAATAGATTTGTTGTGAAAAATTGACCCAGCTGTTAGGCTTCACTTTACACAATACAACTGAAAAGAGCGAGGTGTTCTGACATACACATGGAGTAGCCTATGCACGAATATATTGTTGTATAGATTTGATATAAATTCTTTTGAAAAAAACACATAAAAATCAGAAATCGAAAAAAAAAGAATCGATTTAGAATGGCCTTATATTAGTGATAAGAGAGTAATAATGGAACAAAACATTGAAAACAAAGTTTTTTATTTTTATTCTGTGTATGCCATAAGTCACAAAGTAAATAAATATGTACCTTTAAATAAACTCCTTTTTGTTTCAATTCTTTTTAATCCAGATATCATTTGCTGAACCTACATGAAAATAGTGATGGTTTGTGTTGATAGTGATATTTAGTGGTGAAATGGAGTTAAAGAGCCTGCACCTTTTACACAAGTTTGGTATAAAGTATAGGGTAGAAATATACTCCTCCTCCTTGTAATAATACCTAAACATGTACATGTACATGTATATAACAAATCATTAAATCAGTGTTTTCACTTGTGCTGATTTGTAGAAAGTATCAACACAAAATAGTGATATTTCAAAACAAACAAAAAGACATCTTTTATAGCAGGTTCATAACTTTAATTCATATATTTAGAATTTCTGTCCTACCCAATTTTAGATACCAAAAAATCTACTAATATAACCAAAAATTCAATTCGGAATGGCCTAAGTAAAAAAGGGTAATTTTATCAAAAGTTATCTCCTGTTCTTACTAGTTCATTTTTTCTTTTATAAATCTCTATAGATAATGATTACATTTACGTAAGTATACAATAATTATTATCTACTATTTGCTGGCACGTGTGTCTTTCTCATGGTCACTAAAACTAAGTAACATCTAAACCAACTAACAGCAAACCTATCTTGTACAGACTTTAATTGGGGAAATCATTTTTTTCTTAATCAATATATCATAACCTAAGTCAATTTCACTATGCTCAAATAAGTAATCCTGCAGTATACAAAAAAAAACAGTCTAGTGTGAGTGTATCTTTTTGATAAATAACTTAATGTTTCATTTCATTCAGAAAAATAATTATATCAGTACCAGGACTACCACTGGTTTGCTTAGATATATACCCAGATCTTAGTTAGATTCAAGCCACTGCAAATTATACAATGCAATAAAATCAAGGTTCTCAAGGAAATGCACAAAAGCAAATGTGCAATCATTAAACAGAAAAAAAGATTGTTAATAAAGCTAAATAATAACATAAAAGGATATTTTATTACAGAGAAAACACGTATGAGCTACTTGCCGTTTATCCATGAGTAGAGCCCATATACTGATGTTTCTTTAACACAAGATAATTATGAAAAGACAAGGCAAAATTGAAAATACGTTTTCAGGATATCTATGCACTTTGTGTGGAGGACCTCACAAATATTGGTTTCTAACACAAAAATCTTGATTAATGTTTTTTTATTTTTTTTTAAATCTATAAATATGATAATTATTTCGTTGAAAGCTGAGTTGCATTCAGTAAGTGCAGCAGGCAATAGAAACAATGGTTCCCTATATTGTGATTTTACTGCTTTGTTTAAATTATGTTTGCATCCACACTAGTGGTCAAGAAATTGCCCAAATTAAGTCAAGAATATATGATGATGCACTGAAAAGCAGAGGGTCAAGGCCTTACACCAAGGTTCAACAAATTCTTGATTCCATGAATGCCGATGGAAGTTTCAAAGATATTGACTACACCAACAATGCTAACAGAGGATCTAAGCCATTCACAGATCATGGGGACAGGTTGAATGATTTGGCCACAAGTTACCATTTACCAGATAATGGTGCAAATCCATGGCATCAAGATGCCACAATGCTACAGAGAGCCACAACTAGTTATGAATATCTATCTCAGAAAGCACCACCCAATGAAGACACCAACTGGTGGGGACATCAAATTGGACTGCCAGGAGTTCTGTGGAAAGGAATTTTAGTCCTTGAAAATAATTTACCAAGAAGCCTAATAATTGGGTTATTGGACCGTTATTGGAAAGATACCAAAGTGTTTGATCCTCCACAAACAGATGAGAGAAATGGAGGGAGTAACTTAGCATACAGAATGGAATATGGTAGAGTATTATCTATATAAGCATCTTAAAAGAGAGAACGGAAAAATTGAAATAATTATAACACTTTTCTTAGTTATAATTTGTGCACTCTCCAAAAACTGCAAATTTTTTTAATTGCTAAATTCTTATATCTTCTTTATTCTTAGCTGTGATTGAGAGTCTCCTAAGAGGTGATTCAGATTTTACCACCAGACATCCTGTTGTCATGGAATTACTTGAAAGAGAATTTATTGACAGAAATGGGCGGGGTCTAACAGGACTAGGTCCTGACAGTTGTTTGTATCAACATAACATAAAACCAGGCAATATAATAGGTATGACTTGCCTTATAATAAATAAAAGACACTATAAAATTGTGATTATTACTTTAATAGGATTTTTTCAAGTTGTAAATTTTGAACAATTAAAATTATTTTGGAAATATTTCATCACTAGATATTAATTAGGTAGTTTGTTAAAAAAGTTCCCAATAATACAGGCTCATTTTACTGTTTATGCACTGGTATAGTTGTCCTATAAAAAAATTTATACATGCCAAAATCAAACATAATATATTTTCTTAGGAAGGATAAAAGCAACTCGGAATATATTCATGATGGATTGATTTGCAATTTTTCGCAAGCTAACACTTCCATCTTCAGGCAATAATGTAAGTGTTAAATTAATCCATAATGAATATATATTCCGAGTTGCCTTTATCCTTCTTGATACATGTAATTCAAAAGTTGTTGGCTGGTACTGATTATATTTTCTCGTAATATTCGAAATAAAAATGTCATAATTAATTAATTACAATAAATTATGAATTTACACAGATGTGATTTTTTTTTTCTTCAGGTGGTGGCTACAATGGTATCTATAGATGGTTGATTTATAATGGGGAATATTCAGGGGCTGTGGATTCAACATCAAGGCTAGCTAATTATTTCAGAGGCACATCTTACCAGTTCAAACAGGCTGCCTTGGAGGGACTGCATGAAGCACTTCTAGATTGTCATCAGTGGCTCAAATGGAACAATGGATTTGAACCAACCAGCACTGGCCGCAAACTAGCAACAAAATGTAGGATGAGTCATTTTTTTTAGCTTTTTAATCCCTTTTTATCGGCAGTATGTGATATAATTCCAGGTTATACTTACAAAGACACCAATTCTAGGACTGTGTTCCACAATATTGAAAGATGAAATTATGTTATCCTTGATCTACAAACTGTTTGGGACTTATCTATCTATGGCAAAAACAAGCCTCTGGTGTATTAGACATTGCTGCTTAACCATGCTTCTTGTTGTTGTGTTTCAGCTAAAGTGAGTAAATGGGCGGCTGATTCTGTCTATAATAGTGCTGTGCGACTGCTACCCATAAACATGAGGACGGCAGAAATACAAAAAATTATTAATAGGCATGGCTATGATAAACCCTCTCCAGCAAATGCCTTGCTTGGAAATAGAGGATTCTTCAGGTAATCTGAGGGTGTTTTGTGATTTTTTTTCAAAATATCCTAGTATTTATGTATTATGTATCTGCACTCCCTAATGTCATTTGCATAAATCTGAGAATTTTTTTTACACTTTGTGAAGCATCACCAGGTGGCACCAGGAGTTATACTTGCATCCTTTTCCATTATCAAATATTCTCTTTCAGAGCTGGAATGATGGTGCATCGTAGGTTGACATATATGGCAGCAGTTCGAATGTTGAGCACTTATACTTCAAGACCTGAAACATGGACTTCCGCCACACCAAGAGGTTATTTTGCAGGTGATGGATTTCTGTCAATGATGCAAAATGGCAGAGATTACGGACAACAATACAATGAAGTGTTTCTTTATTATGACTGGGCTAGAATTCCAGGTACTTAGTGGGTTAATTAGACCTGTCAACATTTTAGTACTTAGTGGGTTAATCAAAACTTTCAACTTCAAATAATAGGAAAATTTGAGTCTATAAAAACTAATATGAAGTTAAGAAAATAAATTACAGACCAGACAATAGTTGCTTCCTATGAAAATAATTGGCCTAATGTATGAAGTGAATATTTTCAATGTTGAAAGCTTTGAATTTCTACATTATTGACACTTTTAAGTAAAAGATAGATGAAATTTAAACAATTTCTTTTGCAGGTGCCACTTTTGAGTATACCAATGATGTTCCAATTTATCAGACGGGAAATAACCGACAATTTGATCACCATATAGGGAACTCTACTTTTGTTGGAACCGTCTCAGATGGTCACTTTGGAGCCGCAGTTATGGAATACAAAAGGGACACACAGGCAACCCCTGCAGAAGCTAAGAAAGCATGGATATTTTTTGACAATGAAGTAGTGGCGCTTGGGACGGATATTCATCGCAGGTCTGGTATCGCAGCAAATCCCAATCACAGGGCTGACAGTATTGCTACTACACTCAATCAAATTCACCACAGTGGTCCCATGCAAGTCTCTGTGAGTGGTAATATACAGAATGTCTACATGAACCAAAGCAAAGAATTCAACAATCCATCATGGGTGCTTCATAATAAGATTGCTTATGTCTTTAGGGAAGAACCTGGTAAAGTAGTAGTTCAATCTCAAAGACGTTCCTTGGAAGGTGAAAGTGGTCAAGTGTTTGCTGCCCACATTGACCATGGTCAGAACCCACAGAATGGAAAATACATTTACTGTATGGTGCCAGGACTGACCCAGCCAAGTGATGTTGAGAATTATATTGAAAATTTGAGCCTTCGCATTATAGAAAATAGCAACAACAAACAAGCAGTGGAAGACTTATCTTTAAAAAGGGCTGTTGTTATCTTTTATAGAGCAGGGTCTGCAACCGTTTTAAATGGTAAGTGAAGCAGACTGCATTTGGAGTCTATTGGCTACCTAGCTATCATTTACAGAGACAAGCAACTTAGTTTGCTTTTAAAATATCTTTTGTCCCTGATTTTTTGAAAGAGATAATCTTTATTTCATGTTTAAAAGTTTGCATCATAATTATAGTCATAATATAGCATATTCATATTACTTTTCAACATTGATAATGTGAATTGGTAGCTGTTACAATAATTTGTCAATTTTTATAGATAAGTACATGGTTTAAAAGGGCATATGTCAGATTTTATTTCTCTGATATAGGATATATGGACAGTCATACCAACTAGAGCGTTCTAGACAATTCTCACATTACATGTCAAACTTTTCTTTATTTCATTCCACAGGTATAAATGTAAATGCAGATAAAGAGTGCTTGACAATGCTCCATGTGAATGGACAGACCTACACCCTCTCAGTGTCGCATCCTGTTGGGACAATTCTGAAAATAAGAATAAACAAGCGACTTCAGGGACAGGACACAAGTTATGACCCAGACTCAGGGCAGAGTACTGTCACCTTTACTATGCCAACCAATGATTATAAAGGAAAAACTGAAGTAAGGCAGTTGACTGAAAATTAAAAGAATATTTTTCAAATTTATTCGTTGTTGTTTTTCAAGATATCCTTTTGTGGCATAATATGTATTTTTATTCTTATGTGAGAATTAATTACAGAAAATGTACACATAAATGATATCAAAAAAAAATTCTTCTAAGTTCTGGAGGGAGGGATGTGTTTTTGCTACAGAAAAGATAAAATACGGCTAAAAAATAAACAATATTCTATTTCATATTTCCAATCTTTATTTGATATGACCCAAACATTTGATATTTACAATGATACAACATTCAATTCATATAAGCACCTTATACATCTGCAGGAAATTCAGATAAATTATTGACATTCATACAATTGCAATTATTTTACAAATGACATTTTGTGACCTCTTCCCTGTGCACCAATTCCAGATCTAATTCTCTGATTGGACAACCATTTTTGTACTTGACTCACATTTACTTTACATGTGTCAGCTAAAATAGATACAATTTCTTTGCAAGGGTATGGATTGTCTTCATTATTTTTGAACCATTTCATCAAAATACCTGAAGCTTTTTTGGTCATTCTTGCTCTGACATATTTTGTATTTTTTCTTATAGCCTTTGTTTTCTTTAAGCTTATTTGACTTTTGACTTGTGTCATTTTACATTCTAACAGTTTCATACTTTGTTCTACTCTGTCAATTAATTCATGATGACATTGATCAAAATGTACATTTATTGTTGACAAAATATCTGACACACTAGAATACATTTGTAAATGATGAAATCTTTCAGTTTCAATTTGTACAGATTTTAAATCATAAAACTGTTGCAGTTCTTTAGTGTCACTAGGAAACACATTAACACAAGTCATAAGACGTACTTGAAGCAATCCAACTCTTACTGAGATTGGCATACTTTGCTGAGTTGTGGATGAACTCTTGCTATTGGTCAGATGAAATGGCACAAGGTCACTTTGACACTCAACACTGAGTTCTGTTTGAAGTTGCTGATATAAAGTCTGAGAAACAGGTTCTAAAACAGGAGTTGAAGAACAAACTTCACTGAAGTAGCTTCCTTGAGCTTCATTTGCAATATGTGTAGATGTATTTTCATCAGAGTTATATCCAATAGAGTGGTTTAAGTCACTATTGTCCATACTGGTTTCAGAGAAGTCAAACTGAGGATCCACACATACAATATCCACATTATCCAGCAAGGGAAAACACTCCAGGTATTGACATAAATTATCATAGTTGTCCAAGTCTTCATTGTCATTTTTCATTTGACAAATGTTGTCATTTGTATCAATGATACTATCGCACATAATGTTTGAAGACACAAGTGATTCAAAATAATCATCATGAAATAACTTCTTGCACACAGCACGTTTTGGCTTTGTTAACACAATAGAATCATCACATCCAGATACTATCCCAGAATCTTGATCCTCATATTCAGGAATTAAATCCTCCAGTTCATTGTAGAGAGCAATAGATTCTTGGCTATATTCACATAGCTCAGTGCTGACATCCTGTGGAAAATCAGATAAGCTTTCACCATTCAGTAAATCAGAAAAATCTGGGACAACATATTCCTGTAAAAAGAAAAGAAAGATAAATTACAACAGTGTAAAATATTAATATTTTTCTTGATGGATGTAAATAAATTGATTGGTACTTATTTAATTGTTTAAAAGACTTTGTATTGATTTTAATTGTTTTAATTGAATAGTCATTGTTTTGATCTTGCTTTTTACTTACATTTTCATATAAGCTATCCATGATGTCTGTGTCAACAAATTTGTCAGATATGATTTGCTCACTGAGTGTAATGAGTCAATCTTGAAATGAACTCCTCTTTTATAATGACATTTTGAGTAAATCACTCAAGGGAAGGATTGTTATTGGTTGAAATGTCTGAGTGAATGTCTGTGATTGGTGTAGGGGTGTTTCTTTGATTTACAAGCTTCCATTTGTTTTGATAAACCTTTAGTTTATTTTAGTAGAAGTTGCTCACTTTGATTGAGTAAAGGTGTGGATTGTCATTACTACCTTTAAAGAGAATTTGAAGTTATTGTAAGAGAAAAAATATTTCCAAAAGTTATTTCAGACTATATTCAAAGTTTATTTTTTTCAGATCTGAAAATCCTCCACATAATAATTACATCCAATATTTACCTTTTAAAAAAAAACTACCATAAAAACGTTTGATGGCTTGTTATTTTCTTATCTAATTACCCTTTCCTTTTTTTTGGGGGGGGGGGGGGGGCCGGAGGTATTATAGCTGTAGCGTGTATTTGTAGAGAAAGAAAAAGAAACATTTATTACACCTTTATTTTTGCAAATACTTTTTCCATTTATCATCTTTAACTTTTGAGTTTCTCTCAGGAGATTGTAATGATTTATGATTTGTTTTAGTGCCTTCTTTACATGTATATGGGATATCCATTGCCCAGCTAATCCAATTGGCCACTGAAGTGTTTTCATTTGAAACATTTTAGTCCCCCCTCACAGGAAAGTTCTGGATCCACCTATGATTAATATTCCTCGAGATTTTCCATGTGTTCCATCATAGTTGTCAGTAACTCATAAGTGCTCTATACAATTACTGTTGACTCATAATTTGGGGGTATTATCCCATGAAGAATGCTTTAACAGTTATTCAGATTCAATACATTGAAACATTAATTTATGAAGTGTGTTTATTTAATATGTCACTGTGTAATTATTCTTTGTTGGTGCATACAAATCAGTTCATTATAGAATTATCAATAGACCCAGATTATAGAAAAAGATATGCCTTTTAACATTAAAAACTATGCAAAATTCACCTTTAGATATAATTCACCTTGTAACTACTCCTTGTGACTAGAAAT
>JAVSBT010428288.1:0-10551 GCA_033118115.1 Pharyngocirrus eroticus
TACTGGGCATGCATTTAGAATGTGGAGGAGGCTACCACGACCACCACAGAGTTTGCATTTGTCATTTGTTTTCTTGCAGAGTCTTTAGTGCTGTGATTCACAATCAGTAAGGTTCAGTTCATTATTGATACTTATTGCTATATTACATAGGATGATATCAGAATACAGTAATTTAGCATTTTTTGCCCAAAGGCTTGCTAATCATTCAAAGTGCAGGGTTATGCCATTTATTACACACTGCATGACATTGGGTACATAAAAGTAATTAATACCCAGTGTTTGGTAGGAAATTAGAATTGTTTGAATTACATCATAGACAGATTTACATCTGTGACCTGAGTTTTTGGTAGACTTGTTACATGTCAATCAGCATTGGCTACTTTCAAAGTGATTAATGTCCAAGATGGAGATATCAAGTTCTCGTATCCATGGTAATTGACCATAGAACTATTGCCAATATTTGGGTTGTATCAAAGAAGGCTAGACACATGATCCCAGTGCATGCTAGCGTTAAAATTTAAAATGATTACAGTGATTTTCAGTATATTTCTGTAAACACTCAATTTGTTAGTGCTCACATGTCTGAAGTAGCCTTGGGGATAACAGACCTAAGATTGCTTTTATTTCTTTGCATTGTTTTTAATTTAATCATCTGTGGAATTATCTTCTTTTAGATGACCTCTGTTTCGGAAATTTTGAAATTAGTTTTGTGATATATTTTGTCCAGACAATCATCATAAAAAGTCTAAGTGGAAACATATATTTTATTAAAACACATAACCTAGTGCATCTTTAGTGCAATGTCTTTGCATACGTCTAATGTGGGGAAAATATTACAAAATAATACTAATTCATATACTTCTTGTGATGTCAACTTGGAACAGAGTTCTGTTGTGATCGATTGAATTTATTTCTCTGTAATTTATAGGGATTCGGTGAATCAATGGGAGAAAAAAACATGTTGTGGTATGTTAATGTTTTTAGCAGGCAAACAGCAACAGGTTAACGAAAACATGTGCTATAAAGATGTAAAAGATTTGTTATTGTTATGTTAAAAACAGGTGCTGAAAAAGATTTATGTCTCAAGTAGGCACATATCACCTGTATGATTTGAAGATTATCAGCTTACTATTTAATATGTTGTGATTGTAAATAATGCAAGTGAAAACAAAGATGTTTGCCTTTTTTATATCCATTTTCTGGTTCAGATGGTACTGTTGAAAGAAAACATCCTCAAAAATTCCTTCCTTTGATTATACTTTAGTTCCCAGAAGCAAAAGGCTAAAAAGAATGATAGAATTTGCAGGCATAGTGACTGAGTTTGCATGCAGTATGTTGGTCAAATGAGGCTGATTCAATATCAACTGTGTAGTCATTTGAAAATCATTTTAGTGCTGTGAAATGTCACCTAGAAACAAAACTGACCCAGATTTCACATGGCTTTGTTTTAAGTTAAGTTGAATGCATGCTACTCTAGAAGAGTTTAGAGAAACTGATCTACAGTTCACCTTGGATGACAGTAACTCTGTAAATCTATATTATATGTATTAAATTGCTTCCGATAGTTTTGAGGTTAAAATGTCAATGGTTTTGATTGTAGAAATAGGCTCCTTTCCACAGTTTCACTTTTTTAGAAAAAACATGTTTTACATTTTGAACCTTAAAAGTATGGTACAGCTTCTTAATTTTTTTGATTTTCCAAGTGGCTAGTTGCTTGGAAAAATAGATTGTATGGACAGTACTTTAGAAATATTTATTAGTATAGTTACCAAGCTTACATGCAGTGTTTGTGCACCATCCCTACAGTATGTGGAATAAGAAGCTTAGATAATAGTAGTACTAGCAAATGAGAGGATGTGAAGATGTGAAAACATTTTCATTAGCAAGAATAATATTGAAAATTAGTTGCTAATCAAGTAGTTTGAAGCAGTAGCAAGTTTACTTGTCCTTCTGAAAGGGGAGAGTTTTTTATGCTGTTACTAACCCCATCCCTATCATGGAAGAAAAATTACATTTGGTCAACATGGAAATATTTCTGGTTAAAAAAATCTAAAAAAAATCATTAGTGCTCTATTGTGTGATAAAAATCAAATTAACTTGCAAAAGATGTAGGGGAAGAATTTCTGCACACCCTTCTTCCATTCCATTTTACTTCTAGGAAAAGTAATCATGGAAGTCTGCTCCTCCTTTCCCTTTTTTCCTCAAAAAATTGTTAGAGAATATGGCTCCCTTGCTGAAACTGTTTGAAGGAGATTTTTTGTGTAGCAAATTAAGAGTATTATCAAAACACAACCTTAGGTTAATTGTGAAATTATTCACAATTAATGTTTTGAATTTGGATTATGTGTGCATGGAGTTGAAAAGTGTAAAAGTCCATGCTTTGTGGTTATTTATTTTTCTAATTACAGCATTGTGTAGCTGTCAAATCTATTTGTGCTGTGTATTATAATTCTGATAAAACCATATCTTTCATCTGTGTTTGCCTGTATAATATGGCATCTGTGTTAATGGCATCAATCAAATATTTATACAAAATATCAAAATGAGATACAAGTTATTTTCTGCTTTGGAGAAAGAATCCTTTGGTAGTTGAGATTTACACCTGAGAAGTGGGATGTATCGCATCTCTCAAACTCGGGATTGTACAAATATTTAACACCCAGATACCAGATAGGTAACTGCAATTTGTGTTTTTATCCATGAAATTCATGCTGTATTCCAGGTAACCTAATCTCAGCCCCATCCCGAAGCAGTGTGTGTGTATAGGCCAAACCATCCTCCTTTGTTCAAGTTAGTTTGATCAGAAACAAGAAACATGTTATATATTGCCCATTACAGTGTTATTGAAGTGAATTGTATTAAAATTGAGTAGTGCATTTAGCTGCAAAGTAATTTCATAACATCAAAAATATGAAACATCACTTGATATTATCAGTGTTCCATGAATGCATCAGATGTAATATTTTTTTATTATTGTAATTTCTTACTTTTATGATAAAACTAAGAAAAGTTCAAGTCAAGTTTAATCACTCTCATTCACAACTACTTGCAGTATTATACATAGTAATGGCAAGAATTAGAAATACACCATGCCCTATTTGACGAAACTGACATGGTAAATTAAATATCCTATCAAAGTCTAGATGAGGAGCTGATAGGAACCCTTTGATTATAGAATTGCTATTACATGATCATCGTATGTAAATATATGTAGACATTTCCAATATGTCACAATATCATAATCATAGACACCTATTAGATTAATGTTTTTTAAGTTTTCAAAGGTAAAAATGATTTCCTCAACAAGTCATGATTCACCTTTAGTTTAATGAAAGTTTAATGTGGCCCCATTTACAGGCTGCAATTTCAAAGGCTTTTGTTCTTGTGTATACAGGTATATTGACTGAGTTAAAAAGTTTGAACAATCTGAACAGATTATTCGAAGTTTTTAATGCATTAATGTTAAATCTAATTTCAATATTAATTCTAGTTCTTTTAATGTATAGTACACATTGTGTTTTGTTTTTTTGAGGGATGAAGCTTTTTATGGCAACATCCTTACACATATTTTAGCATTTGGTGACTTCTATTTGCTGAGTGAAGTGAGAATTCATATAAGTGTCCCACAGAGAAGAACTATTTTAGAATGATTCCATTCATATACAATAAGCAAACTTTGTATTGCATAAAATGTGTTGCTTTTTGTAGGCATCAGTTCTTATGAAAGGGTATGGGTGAAAATCGCAAATTCAATTATGCAGTTATTATTTAACCAGAATATATCCTACAATTACTATTAGTTTTAGGACTCGGAATTAGAGGTTGATTTAAATTAGAATTTATTGCTATCAAAATAGTGTCCTGGTGGGAATCACCATTGAAAACTGAGGACTATCCAAACTATGCTATGCCAAGGGTTTAAATCAAAACCCTAAATATGATTAATTGAAAACAAACTAGCCCCACAATTTAAGAATTTTTGGAACTTCAAAATATACTATTGACATAAATTAGAATTGAAAACAGTTTCGTCAATTGCATGAAATTGATCCTAACAAAGGGAAATAATATACTTGTGTGTTGTATTACAAAAGAGCATTGAAGCCCTGAAAAGGAGCCCTGTGCTCCTAGTGATCAATACTTGTATAGAAAAAGAACATTTTTGGTATGTTTACAGATGCATAGTATTTATGAACATAGAGTACTATGCTATTTATACAGTAGTTGCTTTTTGTTGTATATAGTTAATGTGAAAAAAAGGTAACAGTTCATTGTTGATAACATCATAATTATCTTGAATATTGAGATGTAGAATATCATTTTACTGAATTACTCCATTGTAATTCACACCCATGTTTTGATATGATTTCAATATTTGTTTTTTCCCAATGAATTTGTAATGGGAACAATGATGATGAAAAATTATTTTGATAATTCTTATTTTAAGTGTTCATACTGTACTACTCTAGGAGTATTAATATGGCAAGAGAACAAATTATTTGTCTAAAATCAAAAATCAAAACGATTGAAAGTTAAACCTGCCTTTTAGTTTGTGTCTAAAAGAAAAGAAATTTACTTCGTTAAAATTATTCACTTAAGAGTTTGTGGGATAAAGTATAGGGTTGTAGTATACCAATTCCTCACAAATGAATACACCGTTTTAACAAACAGTGTGTACTATGTTGTCCAACTTATTGGTTTGTGCAATAAAATCAGGACTTTTTATGATTGTATCATTAATTTTCTTTCTTTTTTTTGTCTTTCAGGTGTGATATTTTTGGTGCTTCTGTCTCTGGTGAAAGGTCAAAATGACACAGTTAGAGACCGAGCCTTTTTCAATGAGACATTAGGATCAAGCCTGACCCTTTCCAATGTGCTTTCTTTACAAGAACATATATCATTTAGTTTTAGAACTTGTTCATATGGGCAGCTTTTGCATCAACAGGGATCTAATGGAGATCTTATCAGAATTTCAGTGACTCCTAACAGATCCCTGGAAGTGAGTTGGAAAGTGGGAAAAGAAGAAGACTTACTGACTATAGGGGATGATTCTCTGCAAGAAAATATGTGGTATACAATTGATATAAAACTTTTGCTTGGAAATATGACTTTATCTATTGATCAAGGATCTAAAGAATTGTATAAAGAATTACTTTCAAACAGCACATTTCGGAGATATTTATGGGACATAGATCTGTCTGGTGACACCAGGCTTCAGATTGGTGCAGGGTTCACAGGGTGTATACAAGATGGCGCTAGTGTAGATTTTAGCAGCGCAGATGTATCTGCTACCAATATACAGTGGGATATCTGCCCCCTTGAGGGGGATGCTGAAATCGAAGGATGTGGTAAGATTTTTATTTCATCACAAAAGGAACATCACAGCATGATGACTGATTAGCTTCTTTATTATTGTTAATTATGATGAAAACAGGAAATATCATGTGTTTCAGAGTCTTGAATTTGATTAGCTAATTGATGCACTTTGTAAATTGTAGATGCTTTATTCACTTTCTTAATACTAACTTATTAATTTCTGAATATGCTTATGGCTATTTCCTGTCCAACTACTCTGTTTTTTCTTTTGTTCTGGATACTAATTGTATAGAATATGAAATTAATTATGCAAAACATTACAAAATTCTCTGTGAGAAAATGTACCTAAAAAACACACAGTAATTTGCATTAGTAGAAGGGATTATTTATTATTTACCTGTTAGAAATGTTGACAAAAGCAGTAAGATGTAGAATGTAAGATCTGTGAGAAAAGGATTGAGGGGGAATTTGTTGAGACAATGAAAAAGAAATAAATGATCTATGGTTAGAAAGGGGTAATATAGTCTGTCTTCACTTGTCAAATGGTGATGGCTTTCTCTGTATATAGTATTTAACAGAACTGAATAAAACTCATATTTGACCTGAAAGCTCCCCAATCAAAATACATTCAAGTATAACCATGGTTTTGATATATTATAAGTTTGCTTCTAGACTGACTAATATATAAAACAATGATACCCCCTCCCAAAATAATAAAAACAAACCCTACAAAAAAACCAAAAAAAACAGTACCCCCCCCCCCCCCAAAAAAAAATTTGAATAACATTCTGAAAATAGTACTCTGTTATTGAAACTTCTTCAATTGCTTGAATGGGAGTAAAGTATATCTGTCTATGGGATATACATGTATATTTGTCAGGAATATTTGAAGGGTAAAATTACTTACAAGTTACTTGTCAGGTAGAATAACCTTTTCAAAGTGGTTTAACTCTAGAATTGTGGTCTAGACATTTTTTAGAATTCAGTTGTTTATACACAGGGTTATATTGTTAAGGAAGTCCAAAATATTCTTCCTAATACTAATGAGTAATACTTTGAAGGTCTGAGTGCTCTTACAAATCCTACACAGTCTTCTCTGTAATAATGCATATTTGGTAGAAAACTAATGAGGTCTATAGTGCATACTGCATATAGCTCTGTCAATACTATTTGATTATGCAAATTGCATACTAACACATTCTTGTCCAAAATTTTGGAATAACTTGTCCATACTTTGCACAATCTTGTCTGAAATAGAAAGCAACATATTAAACTGACACTTAATAAAGGTAAATTACTACAAACTTTTATGGGCTAGGGTTTGAACACAGACACATATCTAGGGTAATCATCTAGAAATGATTAACATGAAGAATTTTTTATCGTTCAGATGGCACCAAGCCTAATCCTTGTTGGAGATATCCTTGTTCAAATGGTGGTACCTGCATCAAGTCGGGCACATCTTATTCATGCAACTGTCCAATACCCTATACTGGAGAAAACTGTGAAACTGACCAAGGTACTTAACTATGAAAATAGAAAGATTAAACCATGAAATACTAGTAGTTATTTGAATGTTTAATTTTTTTAAACTTGCTTGAATGTGTGCGATTAAAAATTTGAATTGCTTTATGATTTTAAAATTACATAAACTGGTGAAGTTTTGTTGGATTGAGTGTTGTATCTGTCTAAATGTTAGAAATTGTGTTGTCAATTTATTGTCTTGCTACGTACGCATGAGGAAAAACATGTTTTTAGTATGGTAATAAAAGTTAATCAATGGGGTGGTTTTGAAAAGCTTTATGAAACATTACACTATGATCAACCACTATGAATGATCTGTCATTTATGTCAGAAGGCTTTGAATATGACACATACGCTAAAAATACAAAACCAGAACAAAGCAAGTACATAAAAAGCAAACTAACGCTTTCACTATTCTTTGTGCATTTATGCTGGCACACATTGTTTAGGATACATTTGGAAATCCATGATATTTCAGTGCCTAGAATTTTATCTGTTTATCATTAGTCATTGGACAGTTAAACCAGGAAGCAATGTAATAGTGAGCCATGATATGATAAGATAATCTATCAAAATAAAAAATGAATCTGTTGGCATTAAAATATTTTGTTCAACCCCCCCCCCCCCCTTCTTCCTTCCTAAAGTTGTTTGTGATTATTTTTTGAACTAGCATATTTGTTCCAGCATGATTGGTTTTCATCATATCAAGTGTACATCACTTGAAAACCAATTCTTCTTCTAAAGTAGTTTATGATTTGATTTTTTTTTCTCAATTAGGATCTTGGTTCTTTGCATCAGCTTGAAAAAAACCATTTTATTTAATTATACATGTACAATGTCTTAATTGTGATGGATAGAACTAAAAAAGTGTGAAAAGATTTGATGGCTACTTCACATTAGTCTGTGAATTGTTCACAAAGTTATATGATATCTGTGTATTTACAACTCAGGTAGGCTTGAAACTAAAGGTATCAATATTAGTCAATTAGTCTGTAAAGACAAATGGCCCAAATTAAGGTATGAAAATGCTTAATGGTATGTAGTAAGGTACCACTTTACACAGAAATTGGCTCCTTATGTTGATAAAGCACTTAAAGCTAAAAACGGGCAAGCATAATGGTAGCAATTATGATGTAACATCAAAGTCTTATAAAACATAAGATATGAGTCCCTATTATTTGATGTAGCATTGATCTGAAAGTGAAAGTAATGCTACTAAGTGATTTCATTGATAAACCTAAGGGGGTGATATATGCTATGATGAATCAGATACCTGTTATCAAGCTACGTTAAAAGTAGCCAGATTTGTTAATCAATTATAGGAAAATTGCAGCCCTTAGTTTGTTGGGAATAAAAACATGATTTATTTGTAAATGTAGAAATGTTCATAAGAACACCCCCCCCCCACCCACCACCCACCCCACCCGCTCCTCACGCACATATTTCTTATCCTGTAGATACTGTCAGATAGAAAAAGCCCACAAACATAACATCATAATGGGATTCTGAATCATAGATGTTTCAAAAGATCTTTATCAATTAACTTTAAGTTATTTCCATTTTTTGTCATTTTTAGTTATTGTACCGACTACTCTTCCATGTATACAGCAAAATGAAATAAAATAATGTGGTGTAAGGAAAATATTGCAGATAAACCATCATCAAATTACAAGGCAAATATCAGATTTGGTGTGGGATAAATTAAATAAAATAGATTTATTTGTGTAGAAAACTAAAAGGCCCAAGACATTCCATTGATCGTGTAGTGCTTTGACAAATCAAAAGAAGGAACTTAAAAATAACAATTTGTTGGTATGGTCCAATTATGTGTCATACAAATTACATGTTTAAACTGCAAACCTAATACTATAAAGGAAGTTCCTTGTCAAACAATGAGACAAGGAATGAACCATTGTACTATTAACTAACCAAAATACATTTCTTTTTGGTTAGTTGATGATATATGTTGTTATAATATATTCTTTTAATTTTGTTTGGTATTTTAAATATATTATGAAGTTATACCTTATGGAACCTATGGGCCCCAGACACTCCCAATATGTATAATTCAATTGCCAACAGCTGGAAATTAGTCCTTTTTTAATTCAGAATTTAATACTCACCAGTAAATAGGATTGTTCAATCAACCATGTCACTGATTTTATGTATCAGGTATGTGTTTTAAAAAAACATTCAAAAAATCTATCAAAAGTAATACACAACATAAAGGGTTATGTTTACACTATCTCATAATTCAACATCAGGGTATTAAATCCCATATCTCTGTGTATTTGCTTTCAAACGCCTTAATACTTGTTGTTAATATGGTCACTGAAATGGAAGTACAAATTAAACATAAAACATACATGAAACAAAGAGCTTTAAAATGCTGTTTCTTTCAATAAACCAAATGCCACATAAGTAGTTTTCAAATTTCACAGCTCTCAATAGATATATATTATTGAATATTAAGTACCAACATTTCAATTATTTTTGTTGAATGTGCACAATCAATATTTGATTAAGCATGGTAGGTCATATGAATGAAACAGTGCATGCGTTTGTGTTTTTAGTTAAGGCTTATGACATGTTTTATGTTAAGTTGGTTGTTTTATGGTATAAGGAAAACTGAAACAAAAAAAATGTGTTTATTTTAGACAATGTAGTACAAAGCCATTAATTACTACATGCTCACAAAAGATTGCCTGTTCTTTTTCATTCAGATTTGTTTTGTGAATTAAATTCAAAGTATTAGGGCTACAATTACGATTTGAAGCTAATTTGCACCCTGTGCCATTTGATTTAAAACAAAAGACAGATACTATATGTTTCAAAGGAATTACGTGTTTTTAATCAAATAGATCAAGAACACAACCAGATATTGCTGACTTTTTAATTTGATAACATGAGTGAATGACTCACTGCTTTAAATAAAATTGAATAAAAGAACATGTCAGGTGTTTATAAACAGCTACCTGTTACTGTATTGTATGGGAAGATAGATAAAGATCCAATATTTGATGACTGTTTTTTAGTTATTAGTCTTTTTAGTTATTCTTAACCTTTGGTGTTTATATATATTATAATTATGGTAAGCTTATAGGGTGAAAGAAGACGGAATTTGCTTTTTATTTATTGTATTCCTTTAATCTTTTGCTTTCACCTTCTTGTCCTTAAACTCTATTTTTTCATATAGGTCATTTAGGTTGTGGATTAAACCCTTGTGAAAATGGAGGCACCTGTATTGATTCAGATGGAACAAGAAAATACAAGTGTCAATGTGTTGCTGGTAAGTTAAAGTAAATTGGAAACAGTTGTTAACATGTTAATGTAATAGCAAGACTACCTAATTGATAGGGTGATCTCAATTCTACAACTCTGCCTGTACAGAAATTGTCAGAAGTGTATGTTTTAGAGTAATTGATAAAATTATTGGTCTTCCTAGGGCAGTTTGTGAATAGACAGATTTTACCAAATATCTTTCGATTAAATCTTAATTGTGGTTGGGTTCCGTTAAACTAAAATTTTAGTTAAAGAGCGTGACAGACATTGATGTTGAATGCTATTCATTGAATCCATCTGCACTAATGGAAAAGTCTATTTGAAAATGTAAATGTCTACACAGCAAACTTTGGTTGCACTTAATTATATCTGTTCAGTATTCAGTGCCTTTGTTTTTTTATATTAAATGGGGGTGGTTAAACATTGCAA
>JAVSBT010428399.1:0-10550 GCA_033118115.1 Pharyngocirrus eroticus
TAGCTTCAATATATGCTTCTAAATTGGAAAATGCTGTTTATTCAGTGTCTTAAATTTAGTGGAAGTTCTACTTCAAGGTACCAAAATATAATAGCCTTGATGAGTACACAGCCTTAGAGAAATGCTATCAAAATAATGTATTTTCTGAATAACTTTAATAAACCCAAAGTGTTGCTAACAGAGATTAAGTATAGATTTGGCAACTTCATTTTTTCCCCATAATTTCAATTTTTAAAGCTATGATAATAATTTCTTTGAAAAAAATGGTATCTCATGAGGTCAAATTTATTTCATAATATCTTTTCTAAAAAAAAGGTCACACTTGAAGAGAGAAGGGTCAAAATAAAGTCAGACCTTTTAGGCCCTTTATCCAGGGCTGAAATGGTTAAGGAATCTGAGGTTTAATCCTGTTATCTCGTTGACTAATGGGTGAATAGAATTTATAGCACAGTGTTAGTCTTTTTACTTTTTATTTATTTTTTATTCAAAGCTGACATCCAGTGCATAGAACTATGTATAAAAAGTTATTTTGACTGGATATCCTAATCAGGTTAAGCTGAATCTCACTGAGGTCCAGGGTCCTTAAAAGTAAATATTGCTGCAAGGCAAAAGGAATTTAAACATACCGGTATGTTAAATTGAATTTAAGAGTTGATGCCATTTTACCACTAAATATCACTAGCAACACTCAAGATCACTAATTTACCCCATGAAAAAAATGGGTGGGGCAGGCTTAGGCAGAGAGAACCACTAGCACTCCATTAACATCTGTCTTGCAATAAGTCCACCATGCTACCTAGTGGCTAATGTCAGATTGATCATAATTATACATGATCAGTTGGAGCCTTCTTTAAAACTTAATAAGGAAAATATTAACAAGTTAAAATTCCCAACTGACAATCAACAGTAAATTTCTTAACCAAAAGGATTTCATGGGTGCAAGTTGGCAGACTAAATGAATAACAAAATTAGGATTTAAAATTAAACAGGCTACTATTGAGTAACCGGTTAAACTTTATGGGTACTGATTGGCAGACTAACTGAATAACAAAATAGGGATATTAAATGAAACAAGATACTATTGAGTAACTTAGATTTGAAAAGTGGCGTTTGCATGTGGTATCCATTGAAAAATTGATGCCTCAATTTGTTAGCTTTAATTAACCTGATATTTGTACCCTAAATGAATAGAGCATTTAAAATTTAGAATGTCTTATATATTTATAACCAATAGAAAATCAAATCGAGTTTCTAAGCGTTTTTTTAAGAATGTGAATATGTCCAAAAGTTTCATTTTTAACAAAAAATCTTAAATTATACAATCATGTAAGTATTCTTGGTTTCTGACTTCTGAAGCTATGATATTATATAACTTAAGTTCACTGCACTTGCTTTTGCATATTAAAAAACGCCCCTAATAGGTCAATCCCTCCCCTCCCAAATAAAAAAAAGATGTGGGCTATATATATATATATATATATATATATATATATATATATATATAATATATATACTAATCAACTCTTACCATTTCAAAAACTAATCATCTGTATCATATTTATAGCTTCATATGTGTGTTATAGAAATTCAATACATTTTTTCATGAAGTAGTAAGATGATATTTGGTACTTTTTTTAGATTTTTCCAGTGAATTCTTCATAAATATTAATCAAAATCATGTAACAAAATTGTGTGACAGTGGAAAGGAAAAGCCGCCTTCTCCAATAATATAAAAGTTGATAGAGGTATTCAACTTATTGATGTCCAAACTTTAAGTAATTTTATCAATGTTAAATGTGATACAATTCTCAGATACAGTTTTTCTCTAATTATAACTTGTTTGTAGGTCTTCATTTCATATTGAGAGGATCATAGGCAGCAGCAACAATTTTGTAGAGAAGTACATGTAGTACAATTATCACACAAATGTTTAGATTAACTATTTACGAAATGTGAAAACAGGCTGTATTCTAAATTAGTTATTACAAACACTGCAGTATAATCCGGAGTTTGTGACTTATTTTTCACTTTTGGTGAAGTTTGTAATGTTAAAGGGGAATGAATACCACAACTCACTTTCTGCACCCATTTCAACTTGCTTTTTTTTGTTGAAGGTTGGTAGGAAACAATAAATCTTAGCTCAGGTCTAACAACTGTCTTAGCAGAACAGGTTATAAATTTCCTGATAGTAACATAACTATTTGAAATCCTTTCAAATTAACAGAAATTTAATGTCATTTGGATCAAAGCCTTTCCATTTATCCGACACCAATGGCCTTGACCAACTTCTTGACTGAAAGGCAGGTTGCTTTAATGTAGGTGTTCAAAAGAAAAATTCAAAATCACAAAGCAGGTGATAAAGAGATTCTTAGTGGGATGATATATATCGAGTCAATTTGTCCTTTGGAACAAGGACGAAGGTTAACCTTAAGGTCAAATAAATGACATTGGTATGCTTGGCCCGTTGTAACTAAATCTGATTTAGTACCTATCATAAGACATTTGTCTAAGGATAAACACATGGAGAAGGGGGTTGGGGATATTTCATTGCAGATATATGCAGTTTTTATTAGGAACCTTATTTATAGTTTGTTGACTGTGTTCCACATGTTGTGGATCATTGTTTGTATAACATTTCAGACTTGCAACAGAAAAGCTCTTTCATGAGCCTATTAGTGGCAAACCCCAGACACACTATTAACAACATCTGATTATATTTAGTCCTTTTTTCCTCCACAGATATGTATGAAATGTACAGGAACTGCTTCTTAAAACAAATGTGTGTTTGGACAGTAAAGGCTGTGGCACATAAGCTCTGTTAGAGCAGTTGCACGAGAAAACCAGCCAAAATCTAAATAATACAGATCATGGGGATCAGCATAATATATACTTGATAATAATTGCACCCAAGTATAAAACACATACCCTGAAGATAAATTTGTTAAATTTGAAATATTGCATTCAGGATTTATTTGTCCATTTAAATTATCCACCATTGTAGATTGTAGCAAGAACTCTTGTTCATCTATAAGGGGTTCTAGGTTATTATCTTCCAGTTGATCTTCTTAGCTCAGTTGGGAGAGCGTGGGAACGGCAATCCCAAGGTCGTAGGTTCAAATCCCACATAAGGTCGACAGAATTTTTCTGTCAATTGCAATATAGGTTAATACCCTGATGATAAATTTGTTAAATTTGAAATATTGCATTCAGGATTTATTTGTTCATAAAACACGCAAAGTATTAATGAATGTGACTGATCTGCATAATCTGTGATTTTTGGATTTTGACTGGTTTTCACAAGCAGAACCTCTCAATACCTTTCCCCCTCTTTCCACTGCTCTAACAGAGCTAGTGTGCTAAAGCCTTTAGAAGTGTGTGGGGAATATAAAAACAGATTCATGTGACTTGTTTGTGATGCTATGGGGTGGTTCAAGGTGGATCTGTTTATTCTAATTCAACAACAAACTTCTAACTAGGATCTTTTAAGTCTGTAGACAATCAAGCATGAGTAACCTGTGTTATAATTTCCATCCAAAAACTCATATCTTATTTATGAAATTGCAGTGAGTTTATTCCCTTTAGTCAGCCACAATTTTGTTATATATAATTTCTTACCAAATTACAGGCTGATTATCTCATATGTATTATCAATCTATGGTGAGTTTGATGAGAAAGTGTTTCAACAAGAAATGACAGCAACATAATGACATGTTGCTGATGTTTCACTGTCTACAGGCTAAAACTATCAAGAGCAAAAGTTCGCTATTAAGCTTTTTAAAAAGTACACATTCAAAGCTAAAGATGCCTGGTTATTTTTTATATCATATAGTATAAGTTATACTCGTTATATCTCTCTTGGTATATAATTTCTTTTCTAGTTATTGTTTGCATTACTTATGAATGTGGAAGACCATATGTCACATATCTGTAATAAATGCTTAGAGCTATTATTAAAAATGTGTTCACTGAAGAACTTGTATGCTGGATAACCTTTCCCTTGATTAGGTTTTTGTATGACGGAAGTAATACATGCTATGTGTTTACAATTGGAAAATAAAAGAAGTTGTGTGCTTTATAAAGTATAAAAAGCTACATTCCAAGAAGTCTGACCACAACTTGGCATGGATATTAAAAATTAAGTGCACTAATGTCTTTTGTAGATGTTCAACTGTTTGGCTGCCTGAAGACATCCTTTTTAACGCTATGTTTATAAAAAGGTCAGCCACAAACTATAAGATATTTACAAGCTTTGGGTTAAAGAAGAAACTTTTAACATATAATTTATTTTAAGGGCTCGAAACAGTTTTGCGTGATAGATTTTGAGGCACTAGAGTATTTGAGAAATTCTAACCAAATGATATATTTTCACAACCACAACTTTTTTCTTGTCCAATTATTTGAAGAAAAATTCGAAATATATTGATTTTTCCCTAAAAGAATCCAAAAATCACAAATTTCTTATAAAAATTGAAACAACTCCTTCAATTTTTTAAATTTCAAATTACAAAAACAATCTCAATTAAGAACATGTTTATAGCTTCAAAATCGTGTTTTTATATCTAAATGTTGCTGTTCATTGTTTTTAATTAGCTGCTGATAGAAAACATAATTGACCAAATTTTGACATTTTTGATAAATGGTCAAAATTTGGTCCATTTTTGTATCTTTCTGCAGCTAATAAAAAAACAATTTAGATTGTTTTTGTATTTTGATATTTTGAAAATTGAAGGAGTTGATTCAATTTTTGAAAAAAAAAGTTAGTTTTTTAACATGTCAACTTTTTTTATTTTTTTTGATATTTTGTTTAAGGGAATTTGACCTTTCATTGATATGAATAGGTACACAGTGAAATGCTAAAACCAAAAATATATACTTTAACTAGTCAAAAATGTGTATTGAAAGTAGCAAATGAGCTCCAAACACAAATTGTTGGTAACAGAGTTGAACCTGTTTCGCCACCTTAAGAGTGTTGGAAGGTCCTGTATTCCATCACCATCCTCATGGTAAACTAGCCAATTGACTAAGCTGTTTGCCACACACCAATCATTCAATGATTAGTGAATCAAAGCTTTGAATAGAGTCAATGCTATCTTTATCATCAGTGTTGACCAACATTTATTTAAAAGATGTTCATTGGAAGACATGTTCACTAGTTGTTCATATAACTCCCTTTTGAAAAATAGTGGTTTACGATCTCCCGCCTCTATAGTGACCTCTTTAAAGGGTGTCTATTAAGTGCCTTTACCAATTGAATTGACAATCTCTCAAAAAAACTCTGATGTTTATTTTGAAAATGAACTTGATTTTTAGAGTTCAAGTGTTCAGTTATATTTTTTTATATGAAATAGACATGACCGTTTTCATAGTAAACATATCAAATATGCTAAAACTTTGGATAGGGGCTTCTATCAATCCTACTGGATCCTTTGATGATTTTTCCAACAACACTATTTTCCTTGGTGTTTTTTCTAGCAATATGATTACACTATGTTAAATTCTTAGCCAGTAATGAAATTAGGGATTAGGAATTGCAGCGAAGATATGTAGAAAATGTTGATTTTCCTGTATTTTCCTTTTGTTCTTGAAATTCTTAAAAATTGCATGAAATGAATACCTGTACTGGCTAACTTGTTAATTCTGTGTTTACAAACAGGCAAGTAAGTACTGCTGCATATTTCCAAAGGTAATTTGGTACATTCAATCTCCAAAAACTAATTGGCAATTTTTTATAAAATGTTTACCCATGAATAAAATCAATGACCAGTATCCCGTGAGAACTATTTTGTGGAAAAAAAACCTGGTGGCTTATTTACACCATTTTGTTTATATCTGTAAAGAATTACATTTTTTTCTGCCGAAAGGTTTTGGTTGAAATACTGCTGCTGAGAACTTTTTTATTTTACTGTGTGACCTTAACCGATATTTCACACTTTCTGTTAATGTTTATAGTGTAATTCCAAACAAATTATGAAGACTTGACGGAGCCATGTTCAAAGACATCAAAGCTACTAAGATAGCTATTAGTTTGAGTTTATGTACAGACACACACTTGAAAAATAAAACATCACATTTTTGTGCATGATTAATAAAAAAATTGAAGCAATTAACATAGCTAGTTGGCTTCCATTTTGAGAGTCTCCAAAATAAACATTGGTTGGATTCAAAAAAATGTACCAATCATATAAGAAATTAATGGCAGTCTACAAGTTTCATGTTTAGCCAGGGCTAAGTTTAGGTTTTGTAAAGATGAAAGTGGAACTTAAAGTATAATAATAACTCCAAAAATCATGTGGCTTGATTTATTTGAAATGTTGTTAAATGTTCGACAATCTTACAATGTCATCTTCAGAACACTGAATATCAGCGTATTTGTTTTGAAAATAAATCAAGCAATATGGGTTTCGGAGTTCCTATCATACTTTATTTCCACAAGTTATCAGTTGGCAATGGATAAAGTGGAACTTATTATTTAACATCAGTACCAGCTGACAGTTTGATACTAAGATGGGTGAAAGCAATTTAGAATATTTTATTTTTGGAATCTATTTGCACATTTTCATAATATATTACTGTATTCTTTATTAGACAAGAAGAGTTATTTTTTCATTTATTTATAATTGCCATTTAGTCAAAGTATACTGCAGTATGTACACATGTAATAAATGGGAGGATATTTCGAATGTTTCTATGTGTTTTGGATCACAATGCTTACACTGTTAGTGTTAGAAAAAATAGTGATACGTTGTGTTGTTTGTGATATTTAGTGGTACAATACAGTCAAAATCAGATTTAGATGTCACTTGGTAAACCCAACTTTTTTTCGAGGGTAAAGCCGTAAGGGATGTTCGGTAAAAATATACTCTTAAATTCCATTACCTCCAATTGTAAAACAAGGCAGATGAATAATAGTAAATGTGGTTGAATTATTAAAATAATTGTGGTATGGACTCTTTAAAAGATAAAGGGATATGTAGCCATAATTATGTAATACAAGACTTTCTAGAAGAAAAAACATTCTGATCGAACAAAAATTTAAGACACTTCTATCATAACGATAATTGGTGAATTATAGAGTATCTCTTCACAACAGATCCCTTTTGGAAAATAGACCACTAGGTGGCGAAGGTTTAGCTGCAATACCCTCATTATTAATCACTTCACTTATCACTATATTGCCCTCTTCTTCCCCTCTAAAATTAGCCCTAACTGAGTGTTTAAAGCCTAGGAAAGACCAGTAGGCAGGCCATGGTTTACATGGCTGGAACAGTATAGGAAAGACCTTATAGATCTGGGTGTTGGTGAGGATAGGGCCATTGAATGTGCAAAAGACAGAATAGAGTGGAATGTTAGAGTGAGGCGTGCAATGTCAGAAGACTGATGAATAGCACCATAATATATTATCGCTTAGTGTATACTCAGCTTTTCTACACTAGATCTGATTCGGTTATCCAAGTATTTAAACAAACAAAGGAAAGACAGTGCCATGTGATAACAAGAAGTACCTGACGATTGTATGCACTATTATACATACCAAAAATTAGCTTTAATTTGAAATAATTGATTCTTGATGAAAAGGTCTTTCTTTATTCTTAGAAATTGGTTTCGCAAGATCACAGAGGGACATCAAGGTAAAAATAATAAAAATAAAAAAGATTGTCATGCACAAATTAGAGATCTTGAGACAGTCTTTTAGAAGAAAAGAAGAAAGTAGAAGGCAATTGGAAAGATCTTATTCCAATAGAGAGTTTTGTTTTTCTCTTCCATAAAAAAAATTGTAATTAAGATGAGATTTTCAGAAACACATATGCCATCTATTGGGATATAAAAAAGTGCCAAAACCCCATTCTGACAGATGTCCTGTTTGTTTATAACAGAACTATAAACCAATGCAGTGTTTAAACCCTAACCTATATAATATATCTTTCTAAAAAATCTTTATAATGTGATTATTTTTGTAGTTATGTATATGACCTGTTAACGGAACCCCTAAGGCAGAAAAGTTCTGCTTAAACGATAGGGCTAACCAGTCTAGATATATGTTACAAATAAAAGACATGTGATTAAGATATTAGTTTCCTCATCAAAGAATGTGTTCTCATTGCACATGTTTAGGTGAGCAATTAACCGCCCTCATTGGTTTCCCAAGAAATGGATTAATATAATTGTACCTCCTAGAAAGAAAACAATTATTTATGGATAAAAATCCATCAATCAGTGGAATAAAGCAATGATTAATTGTCTCAATACCAGTACCAGCTGACAATTTGACAGTAAGAAGCAAAAAGGCTACTCCAAATAGGTTCACTTTATTGAACTGTCGCCTGAAGATGTTGTAGTTTACAACGAATATATGCAAATAAATTCAAACATGAACCTATTCAGAGTAGCTTTTTTTGCTTATTAATTGTCTATTTGTAACGATGGATCAGGGCCAAGCAACCAAGAACAATTATTTGATCTAGATCAATCTTTTAAAGACTTTGAGTACAATACCTTTGCTGTATGTCATACAAGGTCAGTCTCAAGGTCAAGTAACCAAGGACAATTCTTTGATCTAGATCAATCTTTTTAAACACCTTGATTCTGATATATTTATATTTAAGTCAGTGTCTTTTGCTTTAGAACCAGTGATCATCTCTTAAATAAGTAAATTATTTTTTGTGTCAATTTTAAGTGATGGTATGGATCCTAATAACATGTAGAATCATTGTGTTGACTACACCCTTAGTCTTAGAAAAAATAGTAATGTTTTTTTTTATCTTAAATGGTAAGATGAAGTCAGTACTAGATTTATAGGTGCCTAGTATGCCTCATTAATCAGTGTAGCTATTTTTCACTTTTTTTCTAAGAATTAATTAACTACCATAAACCAACATCTGAAAACCATTGTAAATCATAAATTAATTCAAAGATCATCTTCCTATTGGCAAACTAATATCTCTTTTCATTGGCTGATACTGAAAACCAATATTGTTTACATGATCATGTATTGAAATCTTCTTATACAAGAGTATGGTACAAACATAAAGACCCATTTGTAGGAAGTAAAACTGTTACAGTCATGTAGTCTTAGAAGAATATCCCGGACTTATGATAGTGATAAAAACCTTCAAACAGTTTCTAATTATCTCAGAAGATGAATACGTGTTTCGAACATATCTGTTACCTTTTTTTTTCAAAGAATCAGTATGTACATTTCTTTTTTATTTTGTGTTCTACTCTTTCATCAAAAACAAATCTGAACATTTCTTCTTCATTTCTCCTTGACAAATTGCCTGTTTCCATTTATGTTTGGCCATTTTCTTAAATGATTGCCAAATTGCATGTCAGCAAAATTGTCCTCTAAATTATTTGATGTGAGCTAGCTATCATTTCAATGATAAAGGAGAATGACAAATAAGCATGATATGTGTTAGCTAAGTTAAAATAGTTCTTCTTCTGTTTTGCTCTTTCTCAAAATACAAAAAAAAGTGGGTTACGCCATTCCAAATTGATTAGTTGGACGATGGAATTTTTGCCACACAAATTTGGGTTTGTCAAAATAAAATAAAATTGTATTTAATCCCAACATATATGTACATGACAGTAAGGTTTTCCGATTCACATGAACAGGAGTATTGCATAAATAACTTATATAGTATAAATATCTTCTTTATTACTCCCTATTTATAATCCAAGATGTACATTTACAAGCCTACAATTATTGATGGATTTTGCTGCCTAGATTTGACATAAGGGTAATAAATTTGGAATGGCCTAATAATTTATTTTTGAAATGGGGGGGGGGGGGGAGGGTAATAAGAAACTAAGAAAAACCTTTTGTAATGGTTAGGATTCACTATTGTAGGATAAACATGGATTTTATCATAGTTTATATAGTTTTCATATTATGACCATATTTAAGGAAAATGCACAGTGCAAACCCAACATATCCCCAACAAAATCCATTGCATATCTTGTCAAAGGACAGGATTTATATGAACATATGTGTGTCTGTTAGTGAGCATATTATACTTCTTCATGAATTGGATGAAGTAATTAAGATGTGCTCAAGGAATTAAAAACATGTGTGTATGTCAATCAAGAAGAGAGGTAATTACTTTAGATAGAAAACTCTTCTTCCTGACAATTTCCAGTCTGTAGACAATCAGACATGAGTAACCTATAGGGATTTTTGATATCATAATTACCTAGTACATGATTACACACTCATTTTTGATTCATAAGTTATACATGTGTATGAGCATGTATTTTGGTAAGAAATGATTGCAACAAATCCCACAGGTTGCTCATGTTTAATTGTCTACAGACTGAAAAGACCAAGAGAGAAAGTTCTTTATTTTGTACTGACCTAATCCTACATTATCACTATAAGTGTCATTTGTAAATATAGATTTCTGCATCATGAAAGAAAATAAATGGAATTAGTCAACTTTTGGGGCTTTAACATGGAAAATCTACTTTGAGAGTATAAAGAGGGGGGGGGGAGGGGTTCCTTGGGAATTGGGATTGGGCCTTTTTAATTGTTTGGGACTTGGGATTTTCAGATT
>JAVSBT010428510.1:0-10550 GCA_033118115.1 Pharyngocirrus eroticus
TTTATAAAGAATGATTATTTGGGACATATGTTGGTGCATATCAAAAAAAGCAATTAGACCCTCATGACGCCTTAAAGTAGAACTATATACCAGTAGATAATTGATAACTTTACTTTCATTGCACATTTTAAGACCTTTGGGTGCAGCTTTATAGTTTCAATTACATTGAAAAATCATGAGGCTGCTAAGCAAACAAGACTGAAGTAGACTAAAATTTGTTCAGATTAGAGGGCCTTTAATCAAATAGTCATTTTAAGTAGGGGTGGATCATTAACTGTTAGGAGTGGGTAAGAAACGAATTATTCTGTATCATAGCAATTATGTACTTTTATTCCAGATTGGAAAACTTGTACTAAGCAAATGGCTTGCTCTGAAACCTGTGTCAGAAGTTATATGAGTCGTTATGGGACATACTGCACTGGTGGCCGCACCCCTACCTGTGAAGATTATGCTAAAATCCACAATGGTGGCCCAAGAGGATGCAGATATAACCTGCCTGCCTACTGGAGCAAGGTTCAAGCTTGCTGCAACAGAAAAGGGGGGTGCTAATCAGATTGAACCTACACCAGAAACATCACCACCAAGAATGTTATGTAGTCTCAATAATTATAATAAAGATTTTAAAATCCCTCCATTGTTTCCTCCAGGGGTGGACACATTTCCTCTGAGATTTTGACATTTAATATTAAACATTAAACATATATTTTTATGTTTGTTATGTAATAAAGTGTTTTTCAAATAAAGATAATTGATTGATTGATGGAATTGTACTTGTAGACTTGTTTCCTTTTTTGTGTTTTTGAAAATATAGATAGTGAATGAGCTAACAAATATATCAAAATTAAATTAAGTGACATTTCTGTAGTGAGAAATTGTGTCATATATAGGGCTAAATCCTAAAACTATAATTTTATTTGTGCAAAGTAAGTAATATAATGGTCATTTACCAAGAGACATTCTTTTATTTCACAAACTCCAGAAAGCTCCACGAAAAAGAGGCAGGCCTAAGCTCAGATTTGTAGATGTCCTGAAGCATGACCTGCAGAACTTTTAAATCCCACCTACGGACTGGGAGGACATTGCCAAAGAAAGATTTAACTGGGGATTCGCCATCAGTTAGCTTTTGCACACAAAGAAAACATTCTTTCAGCAAGTTCCATAGCTATGTTATAGGAAAATACAATATACATTTTTACATTTACAACTCTATAGTAGAAAATTGAAGGGTAGGAAGCAATGCAAGTTATAGTAATACATGTATACCTCAAATACATGAATAATTATGTTAATGTTACTGAATGAATATGTATTTGCAGCATTATTTCTTATATAATGATAATAATAAATGAAACACTTATATTGCGCAACTTTTCAAAATTGTTCAAGGGAGCTTCTCGAAATTATTCTAAAAAAACAAAGGACATTATAACAATACATTTTTTTTTTTTAATAAACAAGAATGCAAGGTAAAAATAAACATGTCTATTTTGTCAATATCAAGATATCTTATATACAATGTAATTCATATTCCTCATGGTTGACTGATTTCAGTATAATATACAGTTGTGTTTGCGAGTGGTATTGCTGAGTTTTATTCTATTTCATCTTCACCAGGATTATTTCACCAAAATTATCATTTCTTCTTTGTCATTAGTGAATATAGAAGGTGGCCCACTGCCTACTCTTTGAGAAAAGCGCTTGTTCATTCTATGCCTTATATATAGCTCTAACTCTTTCTGGTACTGCTGGCTGTCCTTTCCTGTGTCTCACCAGCATTATGACCAGGATGGCAATCAGTGCTCCAAGAAGAGCAAGACCTTAGGATGAAACAACAAAATATTTGAATAAATTATTAAAACTGACTCATCTAGTATTTTTGGAAAATTATTTTTTCGTCTTTGTGTGAATAATTGTATCCTTATTTTTGAAACTCTTAAAAAATGCCACTTTCTCTATTGTATTGTGAAGTTAAACAAAGGGAATGTAATGATGATTTCTTTATTCTTCTGTATTAATGATTTTTTATCGGAAAAAAAATGAACTACTGACCTATCAATATTCCAATGACCATCCCTGGTATATTAGCTGAAATAAATGGAAAGAAAATTACATTGGACTTACAATAATCTGGATGCGAATTAGAATTTTAAGCCACCTGCATGATTATAAGGAACATTTCAGGTGGACTGCACAATATACTCAGGAATTGCTGCATGTGCAGTGGGGCATTATTCAGTTTCACATAGCTTAAAAATCTACTCACATACATCTGGAGCCAGGAACTTAAACGCAACAGCTTCGCTTTCCCAAATACCGTATTGTGCTATGAAAATCAACTGGTATTCAGACCCAAAGTTCAGATCTTTGATGAGGATGGATTGTTCATTTGCTGCAAGCCTGACTTCTCTGGCGTTGTCGCCATTGATGGTGTATTTGACCATGACAGCAGTATGTGCGTAACAGCTCTCGGGAATGATATAGGTAACCACTGCCTGGGGGTCCGTCACTATAATATCATTCACTTGCTTAAAGTCTTTGGGTGGGGGATCTGGAAAATAAATACATCTGATGTAGAGAAAAGCCGTCTTAAGATTGAGATTGGGGAATCTGCACTCAGGGAATATTTTGGACTCAAGGTTCATTAGAATTTTTAAGACATTGTATAGCAATTTCTATCTCTACGATGGTAAATCTTGTGGAACGTGGTTCAACAAACAAACAAACAAATGCAAAGATATTTTTTTTTAAATGACTATTGGCCAAGAGTATTGAGTGAGTGATACTGTTAATACTCACAATAGCCTATACCAGTTAGATCTTGGAGGAGTCCAATCTGAAAAAAAAAAAGCAAAGTCGTTCTAATAAATGAATAGATTAGTTGCCAGAATTTGTTTTATTAGATTGGTATACCACACACAATACGAAGCTCTGTAGCCAAATACCAGTACCAGCTGACAATTTGACATTAAAAAAGCAAGAAAGCCACTCCAATAGGTTCATTTTGGACTTCATTAGCAAATTTTGGTTGATTATTGCCAAAATGAACCTATTCAGAGTGGCTATCTTACTTCTGTAGTCAAACCACACTCACATTTAGGGATTGATCCACTGACATGTCTGCCTTGTTAAAGACTTCAAAATCCATTCTGAATTCTCTCCCCATGAGATCTTTGACCCAGCAATTGTTGATAGGGACATCATGGGTGGTGTTGAAACATTCATCTGTATTCTCTGTGCAGTAGCAGTCTAGTGATGCTACACAGTTTTCTGGATCCTTGAATGAAGTTAAAGTATATTGTTACCACAGGTTTTCAAGATAAATGTGGGTCCTTTGTGTCAATATCTGCCATGTAGGAATCAGATGTTGCTCGACAACCTCTACCACAGGCGCTCCATAGTCTTCCAGATTGAAGGAAGCTACACTGCAGCTAATAAAGCTACTCTTTATTCTGCAGGTGGAAAGGATTCATGGTTATACTGATAGAAAAGTCATACCATAGTTTGTGTTTTGGTAGACTTAACCTGAGAAAATCTGTATTTACCCGGGATTCTACCTGCCATCGCATGGTATGGCAGTCAAATGCAGTAGCCACTTGACAAAGCCCTCACTAGGAATAGATAATATATCAACAGAAAAGGCAAAGAATGGGACAGGTTTAGTCCAGGTTAAGAGATATTTTGGAAACACTGGTTTTGTGTTCAGAATGGAAACTAATATATAATGTTTTAAGGGGAAGGTCAGGTATTGTTGAAGTATTGTGATTCTTTAAGTTTAAAATGTCTTATAGAAGAAAAATACAAGTTACAAATGCAGATGTTTTTTAAAAGCATGTAAAGAAAAGAAAAACACAGTCAAAATCATGGCGTCATTTATGAAATGCTTCTTACCACATCTAATGCTTCCACATTCACAACTCCTTTATGGACAATCTCATCTGTGAAGGATCTTCTTTTTCTACCTCCAGTTGTAGCGAGGTCAATAAGCATATAGTTGATGTGTGATATACCACTGTGTACATCAACAGCCCTTACTTCAAGACTGAAGTAAATGAGAACATATTTAGATAAGCATTCTTGGCAAAAGATATCAAACTTTTCCTACTCTAGATACAGATAGAATTTCAATTTGGTTACTTTTGCTTTTTTCATGGAATCAATTTTCGTGTATATTTTATAGCTTTGATACCAAATGCTGAAACCATTATATACATGTACTTTGCTGGTCAAAAATATTTATTACCATAAATTGAATAAATAAAATGTTAATATTGCAAACAAATATATTACAAAGAAAAAAGAAAAAAATAGAAATATAAACACTCACACAGAAGAATACTTGTATTGTGTTGACGTCTTCTCTTTTTCGAATCCTGCCATTACATGTGCTGGAGGAGTCAAGTCAACAAATATAACGGTGCCATCAGTGATGTTATTTCTATGGACATCATATGCTCTAACCCAGAAATTCACTTTGTCTCCATCCTTCACAGGTATATCTTTAAAGGTATACTCTAGACCTTTGACAGGCTGCCAATGGTGTTCATCTGGCACGTCTTCTTTGGAATAATTAATTTCAAAATCCACTATTCCTTCCATACTTTCATAAGCAGCAGTAGTTCTGTAGCCAGTTGTATCTTCAAGGTAATCATCTTCAGATAAAGGCTGAACTGGAGCCAGAAGATGTCCTGTAGCTAGGTCTTCGTTCCAAAAATGCCCAGTCCAATTCAGAGTCATGGGTTGTATTCCTTCCCTGTATCCAGATCTCGTGACTTTGATTTTGTTTTTTGGGTTTTTGATTGATATTTTACTGGAGTTATCACACAGAACAAGGCCACGAGCTACTCTACCATTGCCAGCCCTGTCCTTTGCAGTGATAACGACACTTAGCATGGCAGGATCTGGGGTTGTCTTCGTAAATGAAGGAAAGTCATCCCCATCTTGGAAAATACCAGAAACAAGAGGATTATAATCATGGACAAGTTTATTCTGATGATTTGGAACTAGTTTGTATACTGCATAGGTATAGTTACCCATATCAGAAACATCATCTGTCCAGCCATTCCATGAAATATTGAAAGTTGGATACTGAAAAATAAATGCAAACCAGCATAATATAATATAAAGCCCAGTTCACGGTTGTTTTATCAAGCAAAGTTGCAAAAGCCAGAGTCATAATCCTTTGTCAATGTGTTTAAATTGTCCAAAAAGATACAAACGTTTATAGCTGGCGCATATGTGGCAATGCTAATTGATCGAAATGTTTATCCCTTTAAATAAATGATTTCTCATTAGATTTTCATGAAAAAGGCTTTAAAATTGCAATCGTGCTATTTAGACCGGACTTTTAGTTGCAATACTTTGTACTTTAAAGACTCTAACACTGTAACAGTACGTTGGGAGTTAGATTGACAATATCAAGAGTGTGAACAGGCCCTATAACTCAGCTACCTTTTTATGTAACATGTATTACCACTTGTTCTTTAGATATAATCAATTCTCTCGCCTAGAATTTCATCACATGCTTTAGTTTTGTTATTTCGTATCTTGATTATTATACATAAAAATTTACAGGACATTAATATACCTTGGTTATATCTGGTCCAATATCTAGTGGCATAGCATCAGTTCCATTACAGGTATTGTCCTCTGAACAATGCTTTGGTTTTTGAAAATCAAAGACAATTGACACTGTTCTATGCAATTCTTTTCCAGAATAAGATTGGTTGAATCGACTTCTTCCTACTTGGTTTTCTATGGTTTTAAATCCTCCAGTTTTACCATAAAGAAGTATGTCCAATCTTTATAGATAAATGAAAAGGAGGCAGATTTTGAAATGACATAATGTCATGCAGTATTGATGATATCTTAAAAAAGATTTTAAAATTCCCATGCCAAAAGCAAGAAAAATATAAATGAAAGATATCAGACAAATATATTTCAGGCAAATAGTTTTGATTGTGAATTAAAGTTTGACGTTTATTTTTTAGATAGAAAACAAATCATATTACAGCAAAAGGCTGCATCAGATAAAACAAGAAAATGTCTGTGTCCTGTGACACTTGATAGTGCATGGGTGTTTATTTCATCATTAAAAAGATATGTTTTTGGTTGTGCTTGTGATATTCTTTAAGCAGTGTGCTTACATGACAACGTCTTAAACCAGTGAAACTTACACACAGAAATGAAGAGACAATTGAGATAATATTTATAAAAATCATCCATCACTTACTTGTGTTTGTGATTTATTGCGGTGTTGAATTTGTAATTCTTTTTACATTGTGATCTAATGTGTGGGTTGGATTCACTCACTGGATGATTCTCACATTCTAATGAATGTGACAAGGTCAACACATCATCTAGAAGTAAATACAAATAATGGCAAATAACTTACTTAAAACACAAGTTTTGTTACATTTAATACAATGATAGTATTACAGAATGCCAATGATAACAATGATATTTTTAATCATTAAATTTACAAATGATATGTGATGTTAAATATATTAATTACAATTCATTTAAAAAAAATCATGAATAACAATGGTGTGATTTTAAAATACATTGCAATCATAATAAATTATGATAATAAGGATCATAAATATGAATGTAATAATGATGATGGTATTGATGTAATGATTAACAGGTAGTCGTCTGATTAGTATTGATTTAAGAGAAAAGGGAAAATTCTTTTTAACATAGTGGATTTGAACGATGGTAACTATCCTTGTAATGCAGCTCATGACAGCAATGATAATACTAATGATTTTATCACATTCTCATTTAAGCCGTGAACACCAACCTTTATCTTTCACTTCCAGTTCAATTCTTGCACTAACAATTCCTTCTACTGATTTGTGAACGAAGGCAGGAATATGGGGCACATCCTCAGGAATATCATAGTATGTGTCACAAGACACATCAATGTAAAGATTGTCTCGTACACTCACAAAGTGTGTGGTAAAATTTTCTGTGTTTGGAACCAGAGCTATGCCTTTTACAAGCACTTGATGACCTTTCAATAAGGTTGCTGTGCAATCCTCAAATGTAGGCCCATCTTTTACTGAAAACATACCATACACATAAAAGCATGATAATGCTCTTAACAAAAATAGAAGCGACAACACTATTTTGATCTTAGTTTAACTTGTCTGTATACAAGGCTTCAAACTTAAACATATTTTGAATCTTATAATATTCAAACTTAAGTTTACAAAGATTATATAAAGTGAGGCTCATTTGAGAAGATAACATTCTTGTTTAAGTTTTACAACCAATTTAATTACATGTAATAATTCTGGCTTTCATGATTTTGACAACTTGAGGTTGCCTGGAAATGAGAAATTTAATAAATAAATTTGAATCAAATACTTGGTTATTCATTTAAAAAATTAAAGAAAAATATTCTACAATATTGTTTTTGCCTCTAGCTTAAATCAGAAACAGGAGTATAATTTCTTAGGCCTGATACAATCAAAAATGGATAGCTTACTTTCATTACAATTGTCTCCATAAAACCCAGAAGAACACAAACATCGATAATTTTCACAAGAACCAGGGTAGCAATTTTTAGTATAATCACATTTTTCTAAAATGATAAAGGGTAAAAGTTGTGTAAAGAATCAATGGTAATTGGCAATGTGATAAGATGTATATATCTTGTCAATACATGTATATGAAAAAACAATCTAAAGTATATACAGGAAGAGTATGGCTGTTGATCAGGGACAGATTATAGCCCTATTTACACTATCAATTTTGCTAGGGTGATTTCGTAACTTCCTTTGAGTAAACATGTTGTTATTATTTCCTGTTCTATACATTAATATTGCAGATGGTCAATGGTCTACAATTAGAAATTGGGAATGACAAATCTTTAAAATTAGAAATGCAATGACATGTACCCTATATACATTGGCTTTTAAAGTACTTCAAGAATCTTTACTATCTATACATTGGCTTTTAAAGTACTTCAAGTACTATCTAGTGCTTACAAAATCAATAGTGTAAACAGGAATAATACAAATATTATGGCATGGAGGGGGGGTGTAGTTTAAAAAAAATTGATACCTATAAAAGTTACACTGCCAGAATGTAATAACTTATAACACATAGATCTAAACTTACTGATCTGACAGGTGCGTCCACCACTACCCTGTCTACAGGAACAGACATTTGGTCTTTGACACACTCCCCTATTTATACAGCCTAGATTGCAAATTGCTGTAAATGTTTAATAACCAAGAATTCAAAATGTTGTATCCAAAACATGGACTATCTAAAACTCAAGAAATGTCTTAATTAATATTTAAGGCTCAGCATGAAGATTATGATGATGATAAGGAAGAGGGGGAGTTGGTAGATTAGTAAGACATGCAGAAGGAAGGGGTGGAAGTATGGCAGAGGAAGAGGAAAGAGTTGGAGGAGGCAGAGGAGGAGCTGATGCTGAAGTCAAGGGGGATGAGGGGGATTCTTTAACCTACGTATGTCACAGTATGTTCCCTTCCATCCATCAGCACAAATTCTTTGTGAGTAGTATTTTATGTCATAACTGCAGCTACGACGTGAGCATCTAAAACCAATTTTGTAAATAAAGATTATGAGAAGGTTTCAATTATTGTTCATGAACACCTTTATAATACACACATAATATTATACTTTACATTCATGGAAATATTTAACAAAGCAAAAGTTCAAACAATCAATTGCAGGTCTTTGTTCCTCTATAGGCCTACCTTTGCAAAGTACTTGATCAAAAAGTAATAAAAGCTGGTTGAAATAACTGTAGGCAACTAAATATACTTTGAAGAGCAACAAGCCAAATATCAAAATAGTGTAAAGGTCCATACCTCTTCCACAAAAACCCACATCTCCAAGTCCTATATGAGCATCTCAAACTCCTTTTTTGTGATTTGATATAACGGTAATGACTAGATTGCCTGAAATGAAGTTTTAACTCTGATATAGTTGCTGTGGTATCATTTTTTTATATATTTTCAGATCTTAATTCTGAAGGCAAGTTAATATTGGTCAATTTCTCTAGGAAAGGTTTTGAAACATAAACATAAAAAAATAATCCTTTGTGAGAAGGCAATTTTTTTTAATCCTTTGAGAGACTTGTAGTGACTTGAAGTCAGAGTGTTTATATTGCAAAACTTTAAAGCTGGCCAACATGTGACAATGCTGATAGGTCGGAATTTAATTTATTTCAATAAAAAGATTTGTCAATCAACCTTAAAGAAGTACTTCCAATATCAAACTTTCAAAAATAAAACACTGAATAAACATCATTTTCCAACTTAGAAGCATATATTGAAGTTATACTGTTGATGGAAAAAAATAATAAAACAGTTTAAATACCTTTTAGAGCAATTTTTTGAATAACCCCCAATTTTTTGAATAACCCCGACATAGTTGAACAATGTTCAACTATGTCGTCATTTTATCAAATGTCATAAGTAATCTAATAAAATCACAATACCGAAAATTGTAATTTTCAATTTGGTGTTTTATTTCACAAATTTTCGTAACTAGTATGTTACATCTTCAGGTTCATATAAACCTGAAGATGTAACATACTAGTTACGAAAATTTGTGAAATAAAACACCAAAATGAAAATTTCTATTTTTGGTATTGTGATTTTATTACATTATATCAAGAACTCAGTAGTACATGGACTCATAAGTAATCCTTCTTGTTTTTGTAAGCTTTCAGTTGACGTAATATATACTTCGTCATTTCTATTCAACTTTGAATTAACCCCAAAATTAGTGACACACATTCAAGCATTTGCATATATGTGACAATAACAAAGAAGGGGGCTTGGAGGTTTTGAAGGTTTTTTTAGGGTAGGAGTTAGAACATGTCCCAAAAATATCATTTTCAACAAAGGACATATTATTTTTGGTTGAAGGGCTTTCTCAGCTACCGGTTGAAGAAAACTTGAACTCCAATACATTTAATTAAACAATGAGAAAAAAGGAAGACTTAACATTCAGAAGTAATTCATATATTGCATCAATGTCTACACATTTGAAGATGTGAAACACATATTAATGTCTTGAGAATGCTAGAGTCAGGTATGCTCCATGCTTCTGTCACACATTTATTTAGACTAGGGTACAGTAAGACTTACCCATCAATGTCTTCAAAAGTGATGAACAAAACAAAGACAGCACCAAGAATCCCTAATGCCCAGGACGATCCCATAGCTGCATTAAGTCTCTCCTAAAACAAGGAAGTGTCAGCTTTTCTTAAATGATATTTTTAGTGTTTGTGGTAAAATGTTTGCTCATTTAGCTGGGTCATGCAGTAAATATTATATAATGAGAGTACATGCAGTCACACTCAGACTTTAAGTCCCTGGTCCCTTGCCATAAGAATTTATCTGCCAGTCTTGCAGCTGGTCCTGAAGGTCAAGCCATGGTCTGTTTTTCCATCAATGACATCACAACCAATAGCAACAATGCATAGCATAAAAGAGAGACTAAACTTTTTTATGCACTGTGTGAAATGAATTTTATTTCAAAGCTTTCGAGCTCCTCACGAGCAC
>JAVSBT010428621.1:0-10546 GCA_033118115.1 Pharyngocirrus eroticus
TGATCCAATACTACTAACTATAGGCCTAAGTGGGATGTCTGGTTTGTGAATCTTTGGAGTGCCATAAAATCTAGGTGACACTTGATGACTACAGCTCTGAGTATAGACACAAGGAGTGGCAGTTTGTCATATCAAACAATTTGATAAAGACATTGCCTCATAGGTAGAAAGAAGTCATAAGAATGTTCATTATGGGACTTTAAAAAAAATCATTCAGATTTTACATTTCTTACCCTAAAATTTATTTTACCAAAATGCATCCAAAACTTTTTTCAATGCACCTGTTGTGTCTTCTGTGCATCTTTTTGAATTTTAGATATACTATAGAATAATGCCATTTACATTCACATTTGATCATTTGTAGACAAAGACGACAGAGAATTGATATAGGCACAGAGGTTTACAGAAAAACCTTGCAACATTTTTACTTTGTTGTTGAAATAGAGAAATACAGAACTCAACCTTTTCAAGAAGTATTGACTATTCTGAAAAAGACAATAGACAAACAAAAGAAAGAAATAAGGGTGCTGAACATATACATGTCTACCAAACCACTTCAAATGGAATTGGTTTGTACAAAGCAAGAAGTTGGTGCTTTAAAAGAAGAATCAGTTGGGACCAAGCCAAAAATTAGTATACTAAAAGAAGAATCAACTAGGACCAAGCAAAAGCAGATCGTTGACCTGAAACAGAAGGGTGGGTTATTGTTGTATTTACTTGAATCATATCTTTTTGAATACAGGTACCATAGTTTCTCAAATGGCAGCCCAAACTCAAGACATCAATGAGTGGACTATGTATAGATGAACATATGTACCTAGTTGCCTCTTTCCTCTAATTTTGAAATAGTATTTACTGGTGGTGTTTCCTGTTTGCAAATTAATCATATTGTATTATTCTATTTCTTTCTACAGTTGGGACTTGTTGTTCACAACTAAATTTGAAAGAAGTAAAGCCTAATGATGGAAATCAACAAGAAATGAAGCCACAAAAAGAAGATCCCAAGGTATTTCTTTTAGACGTTATTTCAAGAAAAAGAAAAATACATGGAGCGATATGAATTTCTTTCAATCTGCCAACGATTTTATTTGATTGTTTGATTTGGTTCTATAAAGTTCAGGCCCTCAAAACTTCTACAAATTTCAAGAAAGAACCAAACACTAGAATAAAAAGTTTTAAAATTTTTGAATGCATCTTAATCAAATATATAGAACTTTGCAAAGATAAAAGCCACCGAACAAATGAGACATTTTGAAAACAGTCATATGTTTTTGGAATATAAAAATAATAAACATATAAAAATTCTGAAGCAAACTATTTTAACTATGAACATGCACCTAAAAATTATATCTTTTGTTTGATATCCTGAACATTATAGTTATTAATTATTGCCATTGACAAAAAAGTTGAAATATGTTTTGTTTTGATATGTTAAATCAAATGCAGTGCAGTTTGAGTTCGTAGCTGAGTTTGTAGTTGGAGAAGCTTTCAAACCAATAATAGAAACTTGTACATGTGTCCGAAAGGAAGCGGTTTGAAGGTTCGAGTATCAAACAGATAGCTAAACTATATAACAAGCATACATTGTATATAATGGCCCTTTAAAAAATAATTTCCAAGCGGTCCTGTCTGGGGCGATCTAATTTCTTCTTGTCTCGTGCACGTGAAGGTCATAGGCTGGCCCCAAAGATATGTTTCATTTTGGCAATGCATTTGTTTGGAAACAGAGATAGGGGGCGTGGGACAAGTGCCTGCAAAAAGTCCGATTTTATTTGATGTGACAGTGATAGGCACCTACTTCAAGGGTCATGACTGTGATAGGCACCTATTTTAAGGGTCATGACCCTGTTTAGGGACATGCTTAGCCTACACAAAGAAGATTGTTTTTTGGCTTATAAGGCAAAACCAAACCCCTAATGTGTACCGGCTCAATCAAAAAAAAAAAAATGTAGAGCATGCTTATAGCTTCAACATTTTAATTTTTTATCTCAATGGTTCTGTTCATTGTTTTTAATTAACTACTGAAAGAAAAATAATTGACCAAATTTTGGCATTTTTGATAAATGGTCAACATTTCGTCAATGTTTGTAACTTTCAGCAGCTAATTAAATACAATGAATAGAAACAGATATAGAATTCAAATGTTGAAGCTATAAAATTAATATGCTCTTAATTTAGATTTTTTTTGTTTTTTTGATATTTCAAAAATTTAAGTAAAATATTTGTAAAACAAAATGGTCAAAAATGTGTATTGAAAGTATCAAATCAGCTTCAAACTCAAATTATTGGTAACAGAGTTTAACATTATCACAAGTTAATCAAAGTTCCAAATATTTTCTTCAAAAAAGCTTAATTTTGTCAATCAATTTCCGTCTCTTTTTAATTTCAGAACACTGCAGGACCTAAAAGTAACTACCTATCTTTTAAAAGTAAGTACTTTCTGTTTCAGAGCTTGATTTAACTTTAAGTTGTGCACAATAATTATCATTTAGCAAATCATTTCCTTCAGATATAGTATAAATATTTTCAGTAATAAGAGTGTCATAACTGGTATACATGTATTTAAAGGGGGGATGAGGGTCTGATTGCGTTTTTTGACAAGCACAAATAATCATTTTCTAAGGACAAAAAATAATTGTATGCAAGTATCTATTTTTGGTTTCAGTTTGATGTCATTCATATTTATCTGAACTTGATTTAACATCATTTATAACAACATTTAAAAAACACCAAAAAAACAGAAATTGAAAAACAAACCATTATTTTTCAAGCCACATGGAATATGGCTTGAATTCTTTTTTAAGATATCAAAAAGCCAAACACATCATCTTTTAGAGCATGCTTAAGCTTCACATCATGATATTTCATGAATATAGCTCTCTTCAAAGAAATTTGTGGCTGTTTGAAATGACAAAAGTGGGCTGAAAATTGGTAGTTTTCTAAATGGCTAATTTTTTCAGTAACTTTTATCAATTCAAATAGTCATATTGTCATCTTGAAAAGGGATATAACAATTCTTAGACACGATATTAAAACTAAAAACATGCTCTAAAAGATGATGTTTTTGTTTCTTTGATTTCTTAAAATTTAAAAATCTCCATGCGGCCTAAAATATATTTATACATTTTTCACTTTTTTGGTTTGTTTTTGATATGTTATAACGTTAAATCATTTAAGTAATATCAAACTGTGGCTTAGAATGTCCTTAAGCCAAGAATATAAACTTTTATAGCTGATTTTTTTATTGAAAATGACAATTTTGGACATAATTTTTGTTCATTCATATCAAAAAAATTCTCTGGGTTTGTTTCATTTTTAGTGCTCATTTATTTAAAGATTAAAGTGGAACTGTATAGAATTTTTGTCTTTTTGAAGGGGTGGCTCCTTTGGAATTTATACCAGTAGCGGCTAAAGGTAAAACAAAAGATGAGATATACGAAACTGTTGTTATAGCAATTGAATGGATTATTGAATACCACAAGAGGGGGGAGGAGCATCATGTTGATATTGTGTCACTATCAGTAGGTGCCCCAAAATGTAAAAAGAAGTTACAGAGACTCATTAATGAAGCAACCTCCTTAGGAATTATTGTTGTTGCCTGTGCCAGTAATGAGGGAAACAAAGACCGATACAATATACAGTACCCAGGAAGATTTGGAAATGTGATTTGTGTTGGTGCTCATGACAGGGTGGGAAGGGCTTCAGCATTTTCCTTAACTGGGAGAGAAGTTGACTTCCTGACTCCAGGACAAGATATCTATGTGGCTGACAAGGATGGTCCAAGATTTGTAGACATGAAGGACGGAACATCCTATGCAACTCCAATAGTGGCAGGTATCTGTGCATTGGTGCTAGCTTTTGCAGAAAAATGTGAAGGTAAATAGAATCGAAGTGAGCCCCCCCCCCCCCCAATTGTGGCCCTCATTTTTTTTGCAATTGTTAATATTTATTTTGGTGTTAGCTTTTGCAGAAAAATGTCAAAAAGGTAAATAGAATTGGGTGAAAACAGAGTGAACACTCAAATAGTGGCCCTCATGTACATAAAGGATAGAGGATTTTTTTTCTCCCTTCTCCTCTATTCATTACACCTCTTGAACCATAAAAGTAAATATATCATACATGTACGAAGAAGTCTAATTTGTAAGATGATACAATTAATGATAACATTTTCATTTGGAATGTTCTTAAGCATACACATGTATTCATTATTCAACAATTGAATCCATTGTACTTGAAATGGAATGTTTAAAGGGGAAGTGAGGGTCTACTTGCATTTTGTAATAATTTTTCTATTTTTCAGATAGTGGTAGACACAAATATAGACGGATTCAATGCTAATCCTTGATCAAAGATTCAAACCATTGCTAATGGATCAGTTCATTAACTGTTTAGTAGTGTCATCAAGCATCTATTCTCAAGAAAAGTTTTCATTGGATGTATTTAAAGAAACACTGTTGTGAGATGTTTGCATGTTCCCCTGATTATTATGTAGGAATATCATCACAATTACATTATTATTCTATTTCATTTTCTTCTCAGAACCTAATCTTCGATCAAGAATCACTCATACACAGATAATGAAACAGATTCTCCACCGAATGACTACATCACCAGGATTTCATGATCAGTGCAGTGGCTATGGAAACATTCAACCTTTTCATTTATTTAAGAATGGAAAGGAAGGATTTGTATCAATTGTGAAAAAGTTGCTACCAAGTTTGGAGAGTGAAGGTATGTGTCACAATCATGTTTGAATGATAAGTTTTTTAATTGGCTTATGATCCTTATACAGATCAGATGACAAAAAAGACAGGACTTTGAAAATGTAATAAATATCTTCAACATGATGATCTAATGAATGGCTATAAAGGGACTCTTTTTCAATGCAATATAATTTCATTTCAGAATTCTTTACAAAACTCAAGGATTCACTCGCCACAAAGTACAAGAAAGAGATGTCATCAATTCAGTACAATCCAGGAAATCGTAGTATGATATTATCCACTTTTATATGATGCCCTAGTCTCTCCACATTGCCAGCACTTAGTTATTTAATTAGACCACCTTGTAATTAGGTTGTAGTAAATGATAGAATAAAATACTTATTTGAATAAAAAGTGTAAGTTCTGATTGTCCAAAATGTTTGCTTACTTTTTCAAAAGCTTTTTTAGATTTGTGTGTATAATTTCATTTTATCAAAGGTTCCAAGACAGAATGTTTGGAAGGAATGGATACTGAAGGCAAGCCACCTACTTTACCAAAATCGAAAGATGGTAGGTTTGCAAGGGATCAAATTTCTTAAGATTTTGTAGTAAGCAAATAGAGAAGAAACATAAACTTTGATGAAAGAGCTAGCTGAACTAAAATAAATAACATTCAATAACAGAGTGAAATCCTTTTAATGTCATAAAATGAAAATTATTTATATAATTAAGTGACTTGTTGCCAAATATTCATCAAAATGCACTTTTATATTGCAGAAAATTCTATATTACTCAGTAATGAGCAAGAAAACTTTGCCAGACTTTTCTTCTTAACAAATGATAAAGGAACAGAGGTTTTCAGGAAAACCTTGCTACATTTTACAACAACAAAGTGTGGTGTCCCCACCTTCAAAGATGTACTAATGTATGCTCTGAAATTCAAAAAGAAGGTTATTCCATCCTTCGTTCAAAAGCAGTTATGGCCTGCTATCAACCCAAGCCCACAATTAGTTGACGAATTAGACATGACCGCTTGCAATGCATTGTTACAGGTGAAGGAAGTAAGTGACTTGACTGATGGACACCATGGCCCACTGAAAGATGCTCTTGCTGTCATCAAAGGGTTCAGGAATAAGTTGGCACATCACCAAACCAGAAAGTGTTCAGCTACAGACTTCAACAAACATTTCAATGACATCAAAAATGCCTTCAGTGATATAGGGACATTCAATCCCACCCTGAACACACCAGTCCATGAAATAGAGAGATACAGAACTCTTCCAATTACACATGATGCCTTCAAAGAAGTATTATCTATTTTAAAAGAGAATCTGCAGAATAAACAAGACGTCAACAAACAAAAGAAAGACTTAGGTGTGCTTACTGTAGACTCCAAGCTAGAAATTGGTGCTTTAAAAGAAGAATCAGATGGAACCAAGTTAGAAATTGGTGCTTTAAAAGAAGAATCAGCTGGGACCAAGCAAGATATTGGTGTTCTAAAAATAGAATCAACTTGGACCAAGCTAGAAATTGGTGCTTTAAAAGAGGAATCAGCTGGGACCAAGCAAGAAGTTTCTGAGCTAAAAAAAAAGGGTAAATTATTGTCTGATCTACTGGAATCATGTTATTTAAGATGACAGATTTTTTTATTCTAATTTTGGTTATCAAGTTTGGTACTTAACAATAAACTTTCTGTCGTTTATCATTTTAGTGCCTCCCTCAAAAGAAAAAGTGCCATTCAGTAAGTTATTTCTTCATAGCAGATCAGCTTCTTCCTCATAAAGATACTTACTATACAGACCATGTAAAACAATACATCAATGAAAATCAGGACAAATGTCTTTTTATCCTTGATGGCTTAGATGAGATGAAACGAGGCACATCAAAAGATATTGATAAAATGATTGACAGCGAGCACTTTGAAAATGTGTGGTTGGTCATCACAAGTAGGCTTTCTGAAGCTTATAAGAATTTTAGATCCAAAAAAACATTGGCGCAGGGGCGGCGGAACAGGGGAGGCCATGGACCCCCCCAATAATTTCATGAATAAACATGTTTTTTTTAAATGTGTTACAGAAGTGTAGTGTTAAAACGGTTTGTAAAATTTGGGACAAGATCACATGTCTTTTCGGCACAAAAGAGATGGTGAATATGAGGAAAGAATGATGGGGTTTAAACCATTTCTTAATGACGATTCAGCATGGGTGCCATGGCCCATTCCTGTACCATTCTCCCTTGATTTAGGTTTAGGTTTTGGTGGTGGCTTTGGTCTTGATTTAGGTCAGATTTTAGGTATAAAACCTGGTCTTTCTTGTGATTTGTTTATGTTCCAACAATTTCCAGAGAAAAAGGTTTGATATGATATTGTGTTAACTAAGGAAAGAACCCCAAACATATGAGTTTTGTTGACAGTTACTCAAATACAATGGTAAAACATGTCACATTTCTCGGAATCAAATACTAGAAAGCCATTTGAAGTACATGTATATGTATATTGAATGATTTTTGATTCTATGATATAAATTGATAATTATTTAATATATATTCTAGAATGTTGTACTATTATTACTAGCTGATAACTTCAAACTTAATAGAATGAACTCTAATCCGAATATTTGTTTCATGTTTTATTGCAATAAAACATGAAACAAATGTTCATTCTACTATATTGAATACTTGCAATTTTATATCCGGTATCCTCTTGATCTCTGTAACTATTTGAATGGTTGGGGATCAAATCCATGTCAAAACGAGGTCTTGACCTTCACGGACATTATCTTAGAATTAATACAGATCATGGTAGACCCTTGCCATCAATCCAAACGAAAAATGAATTAAAAATTGAGTGTTGATTTTTGGTGTTTTAATATCATGTTAAGTCAAGTGAAGTAAAATGTGAGTGCTATCAAATTGTAGCTAAGGATGCCTCTAAGCCAGACATAAATGTTTTTGACACATCATTTTTATGAATTGAAAATGATGTTTTGGGACAAATGCTTCTAAATGCACAAAATGTTATAACCCCTTAAAGGCTTACACCCCCTTAAACAATTCCAAGCAACAGAACCTTTAACTAATAGGAACACAGATGGTTAGGGTGAAAACAATATCATTATCTGTTTAATGACTTGTAACTCATACTAAGTATCTTATTTTTATCTAAGGTACTAATGGTTCTGGTGAATATAAGGAGACTTATATAAAGATGGCTTATACAGGAAAGGAAGAAGCTTATATCAGACTTGCTAATTTGATGACAGCACCAATTAAGGGATGGGACCAGGAACCAAACAATCCAGATACTTCCATAGAAGATAGTCTTGCACAATTAAAATTTATAAGAAACGAGATATGCCATCCAACAGACACTGAACAGTCAGCAGTTTATCAAAATTATTTCACAAAAGCATCCAAGGCAATCGAAAATATCAGTTCAAAGCTTCCATCCGGGATCTTTGATGTTGATGCCGAAGATTTAAGAAAGTATGAAAATGAGCCAATAGATCATGAAATGATAAAGAAAATAATCGAAGAATGGAAAGAAGAAGCAAACCTTGCCCAGCAAATGAAATCAGACAATGCCCAGAGACAAAATGAAATGAAGGATTTACTGAAGGAAATATCTTCATTTATAAAAGGTAAGTACTTGTGAGATATTTATTTCATTAATTCCTATTAAATTTCATAATAGTGGTACATGGTTTGTTCAAAATATTCCATGGAAAGTGAAATTAACATAACAAAATTAAAGAAACAGTCTCTGCAATTTATACCCGATACCAGAACCTTCTATTGAATTTTCAGAAGAAAGAACACATCTAATCAAAATGTAAGATAGCTCTTTTTTATCAGTAAAGAATTAGAAAAGTACTGAAATCTTTATCAGTGTAGGTTTGTAAACTTTTTGTATCATCGTATCTCTCACATCTTGACTATTGTGACTCCTTGCAATATGATGGATATATCTACCTGATAGATATATCAATATGCTGCAGAATGTACAAAATCATGCAGCTAAAGTAGCTTCAAACAAGGGTAAATATGACAGTGTATCTGGGTGTATGAAGCTGCTTCACTGGCTACCAATATGACATTATATAGAATTTAAACTTGCATGTATATAATTATTATGCACCAAATCACATATGATCCAGAGTCACCAAAATATCTTATTGGCCTATAATATTCAAAGAGACTGTATTAATATTGTTTACGGTCCAGAGAAATTAACAATATATTGATGTTACTGCAAGAAAGACTTTTAAAGAAAGATATTCTTCAGTAGCAGGCCCTAAAGTTTGGAACTGTTTACCTGTTGAACTGAAAAATACTCAGGATTCTAATAAGTTCAAGTCAAACCTAAAAACTCATTAATGTCAAATGTTATACTGTGATAACTAATTAAATATTTATAGTCATTATATGTTTTAATAGAACAGTTTTATTGTAAATAGCTATGAAGTAAATGTTTTTTATTATACATTTTAAATATTTACTTTGTCATACTGTTTTTTACTCAGACATTTCTCTCTTATTAATGTAAAGTGCTCATGAATATAATGTTAAGTGTACAATGTAGCTCTATATCAAGTGAAATGAACTTAAACTTAAACTTAATATATACTTTGTGAGGATACATTGGATTAGTGCCATATAGTAGCTGCATTCTTCATTTTATTGGTATATTGAAGACATTCCAGTAGGTCACTACTTTCAGTAACTGGTCTCAGCCATTTCTTTTAAGGCACCAATTTCTTGTTTGGTCTTTGCTGACTCCACTTTCATGTCTTTCTTCAGTTTGTCAATGTCTTGGTTCATATCAATTGGCTTACAATAAACTTTTCTGTGGTTTATCATTTCAGTGTCTCCCTCAAAAGGAAAAGTTCCAGTTGGTGAGTTATTTACTAAATGATCACACCTCACCTGTCTGACTCTGTAAATATTCAATTAGGCTTTGGATTTAGAAAATGAAAATGTTTTCTAAGAATCAGATCTATTTTCTTATTTTTTAAACTAAATTTGTGTAGAATTTTCTAAAGAGGGGGATGAGGGTCTAATAATTTTTGTTTTTGACATGATTCTCAACAAAAAATAATGCTATGAAAGTATATATTTTGGGCAACAGGACATCGTTATCCACAGTTTGATACCACTCGCACTTCTCTGCAATAAAAAAACACTCAAAAAAATAAAATTCAATATTATAATCAATGTTTATAGCTTTTATATGGTGATTTTTTATGACTATAGCTCTCTTCCTAACAAAATTGTGGCTGTTAGAAATTACAAATTGGGCAGAAAATTGGAATCAAATCAAAATGGCTGATTTTTTCAGTGAATTTTATCCCTTCAAGTAGTCATATTTTTATTCTGAAAAGGGATATAACAATTCTGGGGCACATTATTAAATCTATAAATATGCTCTAAAATATGGTGTTTGGGGGGGATGAGGGGGTTACATCTTAAAATATCAAGTATTTATGTGGCTTGATAAAAAGAATAACAAATATTACTTACTTTTTTTAATTATTTGGTGTTTTTTTTACATGTTTTATATTAAAATCAAGTCGTAGCAATTTGAGTAATATCAAACTGTTGCTAAAGATGTCCTAAAGTACTCACACCTTTTAGACAAAGTTGCTTTAAGAGTTTAATAGGGGTATGCCATCTCCTCCCCCTGGTGTGAGTACTTTAAGCCAAATATATATATACTGAGCAAAGATATAAACGCATCACTTTATATTTCCATGTTATTTAGAAAGTTTCATTCAGAATGGCTCCATATTTCATATTTTAGACATTTAGAGACAGTTCTTTCTACTTGAGGCAGAAAAATATAGTTT
>JAVSBT010428732.1:0-10546 GCA_033118115.1 Pharyngocirrus eroticus
TTTAGGGGAGTATTTATGTAACAAACCAGAGGGTCTATAGTTCAAACCTGGATCCAACCTGCGTCTAGCCTAGATGTGTTCTTTAGATACATACTTTATACGAGATTCCCACACTTGGCTACGGTGGGTACTGATAAGGACCCTAGTGAGGGGAATATGTAGTTCTAAAGTATCATTATTATGGCATTATTAAGTATAATGAAATAAAGTCCTAGGTTGTCAATAGAGTGTTTAGGCATAACATTGTTGTGTATTTAAAAATATTGTGAAGATATGGTATCAAATGGGTTTAGTTAATATTTCATAGAAGAGATCATATTTTGTCAGAAATGTAATGTAGAAGATTGATTTAGATAAAAGGCAACACACACTCCATAATGATATTGATATTTTATTAATTGTATGAACAGTATACACATATATCAACTGGAATAATGTAATTAATCACCAGTATTATGTGCAACACATCATGATTTGACCTTGAGTGATATAACATTTGGCTAAAATCTCTTACAAGTATATTTTTAGTATCAACCCTCTGGAGCTGAATTTCATTATTCATAATTGGCAAATATATATCAAGACTGCTATTTTATGCACTACATTATGACACATCTTCCTTTTGCTGACATTTGTTTCTATAGTTCTGGGTACTTTAGTGTAGTTTCCTAAACCATTGACGTTATTTGGGCAATTGAATGAGTGACTTTGGCATATTTCACATGACATCATTGTACATTTTGTGACCAAAGGCAATCATAGTGGAAGATTTACATCTTTATTAGCTAATGCTCATAACTTCAACATTTGACTAAGGCATTTTCCAATATAGATAGGTTAATTTAGATTATTGTCTTTTTTATTCAAATATATTATTATAGTCTATTTTCTTAATCATAACTCAAAGCTAATAATGGGTATAGCGTTTTCACTTAATTCTATAGATGAAACCTTTCTTAGCATAAACCAATCTTCCAAGTAATTATAAACTTGGTAGTCCAAAATACCCTGTGCCCTGTGGCACCAAACACAAAATGTATAATTCTCCATGCATATCACAAAATCATTCGAATTCTATCCTAATATCGGTATACCAAGTATCATATTCAAGACTATCATATTCTGTTGGAATTATGTATTTTATCAGTGGGTAAAAATTGATATATACATGTGCATGAGTGTTATTTCTGTTAACATGTTAAATGCCATGCTTAATGCTAGGTCTATCTGTTTATCAAGTAATACAGTTTATATATCAAACAACATTTTTTTTATGTTTACCCAAAGTAAGACAAAGGTGGTCCCAAAACTCACCCTTCCCATCATTCCACTCAATGTAAGTTTTCTTTGTCATAAGGGACCTAAGTGTCCTATCTGTATTCTTCAAGTCAACGTCTTTATACAATAATGGAATTATGATGTCAATTCCATCATATAGAAATTTAGAGTTAGCCATATGCATTTCATAACTACACCATTCACTTTTTAGAAAGGAAGGAGATAATACTAACACAGTTTTTCTGCTTTGTTCAATACTCTCCATGATGTTGTTGGTGATAAAATTACCAACCAAAAAATCTCTTTTATCAAGGCAAAGTTTCAAGTTGTGAGTATCTTCAAGAGTTGGTCGTAGAATACCATGAACAAACTCATAATCGTCAGAACTATAACACACATAAGCATCAAACAGATACTCTTTGTTATCTTCATTTTTGTTTCTATAGTAATACATTCTGAACAACCAGTAGCGCCACTGGTGTCTTTTTCTGTAAAGAACCAAGACAATAGCCGATATGAGAAGGACCATCACAATTGGGATTACTATACCTAATATCTCTGCTACAGTTAAAGGATCACAAAATGCACCAAGGGACTTCGCATTTAACATTGACAAGGGCTCCATATTCCCGTAAACATTTGAACATTCAAGAAATGGTTGATTATAGAACAGTGAACTCGGTTTTTCTTGAAACCATTCAATAAAATCTAAATCTCCACAGGTACATCTCAGTTTGTTGTCTGTCATGTTTATCTTCAACGCACTATTTGTGATTGTAACTTGGTCTAAACTATTTGTTGATAATGGTGAAAATGAAGAAATAATGTTTGAGTGCAAATCTAAAATGTTTAGACTTTTCAACGGAGTAAAATCAATTTCAAGAAACATGATACTGTTTCCTGACAAATTCAGATGTCTCAGTTGGTTTAATCGAGAAAATGTCCTTTCATAAATGCTTTCAATGCTATTGCCAGAGAGATCTAGAAACTTTAAAGCAGAAAGTTTTGAAAAAAGGTTTCCATCAAGATCTTTATCAATCATATTGCCCAACTTGTTTTTCCCAAATAAAAGTGTTTCTAAGCTTGGGAAAAAATGGAAAAACATATCTGGTAGCAATGTAATCGAATTTCCTTCCATATTGAAATATCTCAAATCATTAAAACCATGAGCTATAAAATTGAAACCGAAAAGTTCCTTTAAAGCAAAGGAATAAGAGTAGTCAACATATTCAAGATGAAAATCATATGCAAAGAAACATGAAGTGTAAAAATGGTCGATGATTCGCATTTCTGAATATTGGAATAAAATTTTCTCAAGAGGAGGCAACAAATGGCCATGAAATAACAGCCTATCCCCTTTGCATCTGTCAATGAAAGAAAAATTGTTTTCCTTAATATATTTTTCTGTGACCCTCTCAAAGTATTTACTGGTGTACATTAATGACCTTTTAGACAGTTGGTGGTTCACAAGATAAGTGGAAGGAAATATCAGAACACTGTCATAATAAGTAGCAGCAATAACCTTCAAGTTTTTGTGATTTAAGATACTGTCTAAATTATTGCCCGAAAATTCAAATCTCCTGTTTTTAAAAAAGTTTAATATTTCTAAATGAGGAGCAACATCTGTGAGATAGGGTATTATTAGCTTTCTATTTCTTTCATGTTTGACTGTAGTACATGTTAATTTTGTTTCATTTAGTGCTTCATATATGTAAGTCATATCAAAGTCTGAATAGGCTTTCCCTATGGATTGATCCGTAAGAACCAAAGAATTCAGTCGATGTTTACTGGTAAACCCTCTTAAAAGATCATATATTTCAGTGTGTAATAGATGTGTAAGTTTAAATTCAATGAACTCAAGATCAATTAAAGGTCTGAAGAAGTCAACGAGGGATGCATTTCCATTAAAAGTTACTTCTTCAAACCGCAGGCATTTAACATGACTGAATCTTGTAAATAATTCCACTGGGTTTTGGTCAATGCTTGTATTCTTAATGGTAACTGACACAATGTTGTTAAGTGTTTGAATATTCGGCAAGTTAAGTTGATGACATTCTACTAAAATTAAATGAGTAGAATTATCAGGAACCATCCAAGTGTCACTTTGACCTTGACAGGTAATTGTAGTAACTTGATCAGGTTGGTAAGAACAATTGTTTGGACATGTTTCGTTGTCAAAGTCCTTGCAGATTACAAATGTGAGGGCAAAAACGACGATGAGTATACTTCTGCCCACCATTCTGGCAATCTCACATGAATGTGTTGAACCTAAAAAATGTTATGCCAAAAAAAAATCAAAATTAACAAAAGTTTGAAACTCTAAAGACTGAATAATTCAGGTTCCTGACACGCAAACACCTATATTTCAAATGTTCATATCTCAAAAGGTATTAATTGTTTGCAACTCATATTTTGCAAGGCTTTCTAACACTTTAGTGGGAGTTGAGATGTTGCAAATTTTATCAAAATTAATTCTGTCAACTGGGAAAATATTTTAAAATCAGAGACTTGACGTAATTTTCCCATAACTGATTCTTGGTTTGACTCGAAATGTCCAAAAATTGAGTAAGATGGGTTTTGCATAATGGTGTCTGAGATTAAGTACGTAAAACCAGTACCAGCTGATAATTTGATATTCAAAAGCAAGAAAGCTACTCCGAATAAGTTCATTTTGAATTTATTTGTAAATTTTCGTTGTGAGCTACGACATCTTCAGGCAATGATTAAACATACAAAGTACAGTACAACATATATATACAAGTAGGCTAGAAGGTGTGAAGGATGAGCAGCATACGGCATGAGCAGGCCATTAGCACAAATAGTGACAAATAACAGAAATTTAAGTAAACATTGATACATAGAAAACCCAAGGTAATCAAACAATATAGCAAGCTATTAAGTACTTACTTGCAATGAGTTTTCGCTAGGCTTTAAATTGATCTATTTGTACACTGTTTTTTCAAATTGAAAATCTCAACTTTTGCTGCTTAATTCTAAATGACAATCGTTCCCAAGGCAGTTCAGGTTTAGTCTTATTCTTGGTAGATGAATTGTGTTGATATATTAGTCTTCTGTACACAGAAGTAAAAATGCAACTGCAATATAGTGCCTTGATGTGTTTATTATACTTATTAAAGGGGAATTCAACACATACAAATTTCATTAATAGTGCTAGTATGTTTGTAGTTACTTATCAGCCTCATGGTGAATAGCCAATAGACCAATCCCTTATCGTATTTGGTAATTTATGCCTTTGCAGTGACTTAGTTACACTTACAATCATATAACGAAAGGAGACTTGACATCTTTGTTTTTATTATGTAAAATTGCCATACTTGTGAAAAACAGAGAGCTTACATACCAGTTAAGGATAATGGGACAATAAATTTAAATAGCACCTTTAAAATGACGGCCAATGAACATTAAGATGATTGGAAAAAAATGTCTTGTTTTAATATTGTGGTATATTTCTTTGATGTTGACTTTTTCCACACACAGCGTATACAGAGGGCACTTTAGAGGCAGAGCTTTTTTTCTACATTGGAACCATTGCAACAAAGTGGGTTCACTGTTTAAAAAATGTTGAACAGTTATTAAACAATTTAAAGCAAGCCAACAAGACACCAAATGAAGCTACCTTTCAACTTTTATTGACATGATCCTGCACAAGTGTCCTTGAAAATATAACACTGGACTTAATGGTGATTATTTGCCATTATTATTCGTCTGTAGTTATATATTTCAATAACAAATCGTAGTTTGCTAAGATACTAAAGGTATTTCTACTACTGTCCCAGATCAAGTTATTCGATATATTCATTAAACAGAATAATTTATATGACACTTTTTAAGATGGTACAGTTCTTCCTAAACAACAAATTGAACAAAACCACAATGCACTTAAATCTTGAAAGTGAAATCTTAATCATAAGAGTCATTCAAAGATAAAAGTCAATGAAAAATAAGTCATTTGGAAAACTACCAATTTTCAGCCCAATTTTGTCATTTCAAACAGGCACAATTTAGTGCTGAGAAGAGCTAATTAAAGTCATAGCAAATCATAGTATCAAAGCTATCAACATGATTTTAAAGATAATGATTTTGTGGGGTTTTTATATCTTAAAATTCAAACATTTCCACTGGGCTTTTTATGTGTTAAATCAAGTGCAGAGGAATTTAGGTACTATGAAAATGTGGCTAGCAATGTCTAGAGCCAAAAATGTATACTTTTATAGCATTATTGTTATCAAAAATTATAATTTGGGCCAAATGCGTGTACATGTAGTAGAAGCAATCATACCCTCACCACCCCCCCCCCCCCTCCATAATGCACCCTGCTAAGTTTTGGAATTGCATGACGGGGAGAACTTTAATACATAATAATATAAAATTGGAATGAAGGAGTCATTGTACAAATTATATACAAATTATATGTGAGCTGGTATTAGATCTTACTTATATCATTTCCAGGCTGGATAGCTTGACATACGATCCTTGACCTATACAACAATGTAGTACAGGAGTGTTCAAAATATTAAAAACATGTCTTTTCACACTGAAGGTATCTAAACAAAAAAAAAGGATTTTTGTTCTCAAAAAAGGTTAGAGCAGTCTTAGCACCAACTGGAATTAAATTAAATATTTTGTTTATCTTCTATGAAAGTATGAAAAAAATAGCATTTAAAAAAAACCTGTATGTGAATTTAACATGGAGAACATAATTTGGAAATGGTCATGTTTATAATATTCTGAATTCTACTGTACATTTACACTGATGATTTGCAGTGCAGCAAATGTGATGATCTACAGTATGGTATGACATACCGTATCTTATGTTTGAATTTTTCTAATCCAAAGCTCATCTACGACCTCTACAGTACACTTTTTATGTTTCTATATATTATTGAATTATTTATCACAAGATAAATTCCAAGCAGTTATGGCTTTGGTGGTTACAATATTAAGAGTTTTATTACTTCCATGCTTTAAATCTTAATGATGCTACGTTATCGACTTGGGAAAACGTGATAAGTTTTTGATAGTCCATTACTTTATACTTATATATAAGGCAACATGTTTGATGATATAATCCCTTAGGATGAGATCATTTAGTCTGGGGGTGAGGGTGTGTGTGTAGGGGGTGGGATAGTGTTTTTAGTGTTCTTACCGCTACATGTTTATACACCAGTGACTAAATGGCATCAATATTTCATGTTTCCATTTGCCACAAATGAATGCTATCAGTGAATTGCCCAACACTTATTGAAGATATATAAGCACCACTTGATATCACTAACAATTCTTTTCATAAATGAAATATCTACTGTACAGGATAAAGGAATGCATGTCCATGCAAGTAAAGTAATAATAGTTCATTGAATAACTAGAATTTAGATTGATAACTCAGGTTTATTTGTACTCTTTTATTGAAATTGTTATTTAAATTGACACATGGCAAAATACAGCTTACATTCCCTGGTCAATTTAACTTATTTACAAGTGAAATAACATCGCTATGACTTAATTATATACTATCGTCTCCTAAAACAATTGAACAAAAAAATACATCATTGGAAATCTGATTTTAAAATTTCTGATGTGTAATATGGGTTAAACCTTTCCTTCTACCTTAAATAAATATTGCCTTTATTTGGTAAGCTCCACCTTTGACATTGTAATCTTGGTTAAGCCCTTTTCGAAAAACAGCTATTAATCCAAAGTGAGATATTTGTCCTTTAATGCTTTGATAAATCTTATTTTATGTCTATTTTATCTTATTTTATGTTCTATAAGTTATCCGAAAGGTGTCTCAATAAAAGTGTGCCCCATGAGAGGCTTGTAAATCATAAATCATTTTATTATTATATGGCATGGTTAATGCACGAGACATGTACATCTGATGACAGAATCGAAAGTTTTGGTGTTTATTGGCCAACCGAACATTGAACAAGAAGTAACAACTAATTGAAACTTCTAAGTAATCATAATAGTATTAGCATATTCGCGTCACTGGTGTCTGAGCTATACCTATATTTTAAATCTTATTTACAACTTTGATTATGTCATGACTTAAGTCTATTTCATTGACAAAATGTAGGTCAATCATCATTTAAAAATAATGTATACTGTACTTGAGAGTCATGAAAAAATCATTGTCATACCGGGGGGGTTAAACCCAGATCCCTGGCTTGATGAGCATTGACCACTACACCATAGAAGCCCTCTTGCACTGTGTAAAGATTAAAGAGCAATATATCTGCTTTGATAAAAAAATTGTTTACAGATAGAAATCACCCACTTTTTTAAATTTTTGTTGTTTCCTTCCAAAAAATGTTTTGGTGGCATAAAAAATCAATTTCTTGGTTGAAATTGTGAGGAACAATCTTTAAAATAAAGTTTCAGTGGGTTTTTTGTCACGTTGATTATAATGCTGTTACTTTCAACCTTGTCCAAGCTATTTATTGTTTCAAATGCGAAGGTGGAATTCATACTTGAATCAAATCTAACATTTCTAGACTCTTCAAATAAGTAAAATCAATTTCAAAAGAAAATATAAGGTTTCCTGAGAGGTTCAATGTTTTGAGCTGATGTAATCCTGCAAACATTTTATTAGGAATATTTTGAATGTTGTTATCAGAAAGATCTAGAAATATTAGTAAATATAGTTTTGAAAAAAGAGTACCATTTTGATCTTCTTTAATGATATTTCCTAGCTTGTTTTTTCCCAACAATAATATTTCCAAGCTTGGAAAAAATAGAAAACAAATAGCTGGTATAGTTGTATAGCTATTCAATGTTGAAGTCTTATGCAAAAATACTTGACATAGAATAACTATCAATGAGTCTTATTTCTGAGTATTGAAATACTACTTTTTTTTTATGTTTTGATATTTCGAAAACAGTATTGATGGGATATATGATAGGATATAGTTTCCTGATAAAGTTGTTGGGGGGGGGGGGGGGTCAGAAACACATTATTTGGAGCATGTAAGTGTCAGTAAAGGGGATATTTGGCAGGAAAATAGCATATTAATAGGGCTCATTTGTAGGACTTGAAAACGAGACCATACAATGGCGCCTCTAGTGGTTGTCTACACAGAGTGAATTCCAGTATTTTGCCTATCTGTCATCTCCTATATTATAACCTCTTTGGCCATACCAGCCAACACATACTTTGATATTTGGCAAATATCATGGTATATTCATGATCAATTCCATCAAGCCTAAACATACCCCCCCCCCCCTCCAATCGAAAATAAATAAATATGGTCCATCAAATTTCATACATCCTTTTACACATTTGCAACTTTGAATGTGTGATGATCTAAGGGCTTTTTGTTCTCAAAATATAGGTCAATTTTGATTTTCATAGAATTAAACTTCATGTTATCACAAAAATGTTTCGTTAAAGAAATATCTCAAAATGATAGAGTTGTAACATAGTAAATCGATATAAGCCTTCAATTGTGATAATATATTTTTTATTAGTCTCAAATACAAAACAAATACATAGTCATATTTCCATTTGAATTAAAAAATAATGCAATATTATGATAAAAATAGAACATGAAAAAAAACCCCTGAATTCATTTTATCTAACTCATTTTCAAAACTAAAAATGATATGAATTTATATATTTCATAAACAAACAGACTAAAACAATCCAAAACCATCCATTAGGGTATATCGTTTTATTTAGAAATATAAAGTTAACGTATATATTTTCATAGTTTGATTTTTTTTATAAAAAAATGTCATGGCAGTCTCAGGAATTTAAATCAAACAATTTTAATAAGATCAATGAACTGTGTATTCAAAGCTTCACATTGGCAATTCAGATTAACAGTAACCAATGACAGTATTGAGATTTCAGATTGACAGTAACCAAATGCAGTATTAGTCCAGTCAATATAAGGTTTGACCTAGAACAAATTGCAACATGAACGAAAAGATGAGATTTGTGTATTGTACTTGATCACAATCAAACATAAGAGTTGGCTAAAACTTTCGTTAAATTTCGCTACTTTACAATTGTGTAATTCTTCAATCCTAGATATAGAATTGGGCTAAAAAGTAAGATTAAATACAATATATACAAACCATATTTGAATTATGATCAGTGAGTAGGTATTACTATACATGAACATGTATATACATATATGTACAGGGATATAATGTCTATACAACTTCTAATTCTAGGTTCTTGATAAACTGTTTCAAAATCATGATATTAATTTTGATCAAGTAATAACGTAGATATACTAGACAACCTGCTTAAAATCATTTGCATTGCCTAAGATAAGGCAGAGATGATCCCAAAAACTACCCTTCCCATCATTCCATTCAATGTAAGTTTTCTTTGTCATAAGGGACCTAAGTGTACTGTCTGTATTCTTCAAGTCAAAGTTTTTATACAATAATGGAACTACAATGTCGATACCATCATGTAAGAGTTTAGAATAAGCCATATGCATTTCATATTGACACCAATCACTTTCTAAAAAGGAAGGAGAAAGCACTAGTAATGTTTTTCTGCTTTGTTCAATACTCTCCAAAATATTGTTAGTGATAAAATTACCAGCTTGAAAATCTCTTTTGTCAATGCAAAGTTTTAAATTGTGATTATCTTCAAGAGTTGGTCGTAGAATATTGTGAACAAATTCCATGTCTTCAGAACTATAACAAACATAAGTATCATAGAGGTATTCTTTAACATCTTCTTTCTTGTTTCTATAGTAATACATTCTGAACAACCAGTAGCGCCACTGGTGTCTTTTTCTGTAACCAACAAAGACAATAGCCGATATAAGAACAACCAGAATAATTGGTATTACTATACCTGATACCTCACCCACAGTTAAAGGATCACAAAATTTACCAAGGACCTTTAAATTTAACATTGCCAAGGGCTCCATATTCCCATAAACATTTGAACAGTTGAGAGAACCATGATTATGTAACACTGAACCACCTTTTTCTTGAAACCATTCAACGAAATCTAAATCTCCACAAGTACATGTCAGTTTGTTGTCTGTCATGTTTATCTTCAGGTCAGTGTTTGTGATTGTCACTTGGTCTAAACTATTTGTTGATAATGGTGAAAATGAAGAAATAATGTTTGAATGCAAATCTAAAATGTTAAGACTCTTCAACTGAGTAAAATCAATTTCAATAGACATAATACTGTTTCCTGACAAATTCAAATGTTCGAGTCGTTTAAGTTGAGAAAATTTCTTATCTGGGATACTATGAATTTTATTTTAAGAAA
>JAVSBT010428843.1:0-25239 GCA_033118115.1 Pharyngocirrus eroticus
GTCATTAGCGGGTGTCCATAGACACGTACCTGATAATATATACCGGTAAAGCACCAACAACAGTTGAGTTCTATGATCACGGCACTTGCCAATGTCGTATGAGGACAAATATGTGAATGAACAGTGATGAATGAAGCTTTTCATGAATGAATATTTCAGGGCGATCCTGTTGGCTAGAATGGTACTATTCCCGAATAGATCAGACATCGGGAATGAGATCTGAGTCAACAAAATTCTATATATATCACATATGATGCAGTCAGTGACTAAAAACATGTGACAAAGTCGATACAAATAGCAAATATAACATCATATCAAAATAAAAAAAAAAAAGTGGTATCTTTTCATGTGACTTTTAAGCTCAGTATGAAACTCATGGGTGATATATTCACATATCAAATCATAGAAAGTTTAATCTATATTTGCAAAATGTAAACGAAGTATAACAAGTGATTGCTATATATTTGAAATGTGGCTCTGTGGGGTGTCAGAATGCTTTTTTTATTAAGTTTCAGCTGATACAATATCTAACAATATGATATGTGGTGGCAAAATGTCATTATTTAACAGGGAAATAGATGTAGTTTTGAAGCTGAAACAAAGTATATCTACTTACAGAATACTTTTTGAAGATGTACTGACTCTGTACTGTTCAATGCCATGTCTACTAAATGGTAACTAAGCATAAGTGATTAAATTTAGTTTGGGGTGATGGGGTCTCAGTATACTAATTGGGGCTGTGTTTGATATGGCAAGAAGGGTATTGATTCTGTTGGTAATCAAAGATAAAGAAAACAGCAATCACTGGTAGAAGACACAAGGATAGGAGAAGGTTCAGGTTTTTATTTAGATTTAATAGAACCTCTTCTACTATTTGAATTTCCATTGCACATTTTGATTCAATGCTATATAATATTTTTGAATATTCACTTTATCAAGTACAATTTTGGCTCATTGTTTTGTCTTGTAACTATGAGTTCTTACTCTTTGAATGTAATATTCTTTTTGGAGAGTGGGGGGTATGATCAGTATACATGTAATGAAAATAACAGTGCACATTTTACAAAAACTTAAAGAACAGCTTAACCCTTGTTTAAGCCTTAATAGGTATGAAAACAAGGTGACATTTGGAAGCAGTTGTCATGAAAGCCTTCTCATTAAAGTCAGAGATATGGATTTTGATGGATGAGTAGTCCATGACATCTTTATATGATTAGGAAAACACCAAGTGTACATATGGAAAAGTGAGCTTAAGTGAGATCTTAACTGTTTCTTAGCATTAAGGAATAAGACCAAACTGAAGGACTGTGTTCAACATAAAAAGAAGTGGATTATCAGTTGTAGCACAAACTCACAAAAGAGATCCATGCATGTGATATAATAATGGCCATTTTAGTAGGACCAATCCTAATTTTGGAGTTTAGCTCTTCACTTTTTTCAGCGCATCATTAACTTTTATGACCATTTTATTTAATCAACAGCAACACTGATTTTTCTGGAGTAAAAAGGGACTTATATATAAGAATTATTCCTATCACCTGACCACTTTCAAGTATGGAACCATTTGATTTTGATTTTTGGCCTTTTTGGCCCTTTGCCATAAGTACAATATTTTGTTGGTCAGATTGAAAAAGACTTCAGACAGAGAAGTTGAAAGCTATCTATGTAAGCTTTAAAATTGTTAATCAGTCAAAAGTTTAGTCATATTTTATTGAATATTTTGTTGGTTTGTTTTAATGGCATTCCAAGTGCACCCATATAACCTTCACAGAGAGTATGAATTTATTGCTGACATTTTGACACTATGGCCAGATGTGATACAGTGTTCAAAGTCTTTCACTATTTTGTAAATGTATGCTCTGGGGTATTTTTTATGATGAGAGAGTGAATTAAAATGCAGGTATGAATTTATAAATACTATCATTTACTTTGCAAAGTGGTTCAAAGTGTTTGCCGTGAGAAGGAATGCCTAAAGGTGACACAAAGACTGTTTGAATGAAGTCTGCAAACATAAATTATTCCTTAGATGAGGAAAATCAAATTTCAAATTCCAGGTGTTGAGTTAGTTGTCTATCAAATTCTATGAATAACACCCAGAAAAACAACAAAGTTGTTTCAAACAGAAATGAACTGAATTTTATACATTTTCCATTGCAAAATGTATGTCGAAAGCCTTGAAAATATAGAAAAACATGAGATATTGTAATGTAAAATTTGAATCCAACATTTTTCTTTCTTGTGTTGAAACATTACTAGAAAAGATAATTGTGATAGATGATAGAACAAAATGAAGAAAGAGGCTTGTTCAACAAAAATGTACCGAGTCACCTTAGAACAGAACACAAATGTACACCCATTACATACAACATTGAAGAATACTAGTACATAAATTATTGTCAAACAGGGAACAAATGCTGGGATCAATAATAACCTATCCCCCTAGATCCTAAAAAAGACCTATATTCCTAATTGAGATCTCCATTACCTTTATTGGGTGAAATTTATGTTATGTTACCTTAGAGACACATTTGAGGACTTCATTGACTTCTATAAGGGTTTTATTGGGTAGCCTTTATCATCATGGTAAATGGTCATATCATACAATTAGAGTAATGATGATCCATTATTGGAGATAAGGATCAAGGCTGAATATTTACTCATGCAGGGCATATGGTTTTTCAATGTTTCAACATAAAAAAAACCTGAAAGAGTTGAATGCTATATTTGTATATAGCTCAAGTTTGCAGAGACCAGGTTGAGACTTTTTTTAAATCACTACTCTATATCTTGGAGGTACACACCATCTTTCTCGGAAAAGGATTCACTACATGTATGATATGGACTGAACTAGGACTAAAATATCATCTTTTTCAGAAGTATTAAACTTGACGGCCTGTATACTGTGGCAGGGTACCAGACTACCTGCTTTCAAAGTATTCCCATGCCAACTTGTCAAAAAGAACCAACAATAGATTCACGTTTTGGATAAGTTTTGTTTCTATGTGTCACTATTATACTTAGATAACTGCCAAAAATGACTACCAAAGGAGGTATATCAGTTCAATGTATTTAGTGAAATATCTTTGTTACATTGTGTTGTTAGTTGAATCTAAAATCAAGTACAATTTAAGCTTTTTCCAATGATAAACACAACAATTGGAGACTAAGCCATCTGAAAAGATACCTTGAGAAATATTTGTTATACAAATAAAATTAAGTCTCTGAAATTTGAAAATGTCTACAATTTGTTAATTAGAATGTTGCCATTTGATGTTCAGTTTTCACACTGTCGCCATAAAAACTGGGGATTGTACACACTCTTTTCATCATTCATTATTTGAGATGTCGCAGGATGACCAATTGACCGTGGGATGAATCAAATAAAGTAAGCTGATGAAGCTAACAGAATTGTCACAAAATTGTGGCAAATTAGAGTCTGTGAGAGACAGGGTGACAAAGGGCGTGATGGATCATATTGAATTAAAGAATTCAACAACTTGAAATCATTTTTTCTGCGTAACATTGGTTCAAGAGACTTGTGGTTCAGTAATGTAACACTTTCTATGTAAGTCATTGATCATTTGAATAAGGATACATAGGATAACCAAATGTCCAAGGAACGTGTTCCATAGATTAAGACTAAAGCATTTGGAATGATATCTAAGCAGGACCTTTATATTCTTCAAAGGAACAACAGAATTGTTTCTCTCTTAGTCAGTTCTTCAATGTGATTCTCAGGGACAGCAAGGTAAAGTTCTTGTGTGATGAAGATTTGTATAAATTTAAGGGATATAAGCTATCCTGGTGTTTTGGGGGGAAAAATGTGAAGACGTGTGCACAGACCAAAATATGGGAGTGCACAGTTGCTAGCAGATGATGCTAACATGTAAATGTTTCTAAGACTGTTCTTGTTATTCAATTACCGTTTTGTTTCTTTTTTAGGCTTTACAAGATGAAGTGAACCAGTGGCAACAGAAAGTGGATAACTTGAATCATATGTCGCAGAAATTAATTGATGAATATCAAAATGATGATGAGACTAGAGTCAAACAAACAATTGAAAAAATTAACACCAGATGGAAACAACTACAGTCAAAGTAAGTACAACTTTCCCTGCTATTGGTCATACATTATGTATGTCAGAATTTGATATAAAATTGTTCCTACCATTGATGGAAACATAGTTTGTCTAGAAGATGAAAATGTTTTGTTTTAACCCAATGAAGTTTAGGCTATATGTAATCCCATCAAAGTTTGGTGAACTTTATATATCATAATCTATATGGTCATCCCAATATGGAAGGTATTGTCATAGAAAAAAGGTAGATTTTTTTGTTATGTTTTGGTAAGTTCATAAAGAACACTGTGTATTGGAAAGCAAAGAAGACGAAGATGATTGCTAAGCTATTGATGATATGGCCTTTTTTTTAAGTCGAATTAATCTCTTGACAGATCCAACATTTATCATATCTATCATCCCACAGCACATTTCAAGATCAAATTATCCAAGTTTTATTGTCTAATAAGAAACTGTGTGAAGACAAATAATTCTTTTTTATGACACAACAGGCAATTGGTTTGTAGTTTTCTAGGGTGAATAAATCTAAATGGAATAGATATAAAGTCAAAATTATACTTGAATTAAGGATAGAAAAGTCCAGGATGAATTTTACTGTGTTGGGTGGGAAAAGGGACCTTTTTGTTGTCTTTCATCTTGCATTGATTTCTATCGTCGCAGTTCAAAGACCCCTAGAATTACCAACACTGAAGTGAACAGTCTGTGGGATATGAGCTTCATGCTTATTAAGTAGTGATAATAAGCGGGCATCAATAATCGCCATTTGACATTCTATTGATTTTTAGAGAATTCAAAGTCCCAACTATAGGAACTGGGTGATTTCATGGAAAAATGACATTTCCTGAGAGTTGTCTGTGAAGATGACCTCTATTCATGGACAAGGTCACTTATTGAATTGTTTGCTATGAGACTACTTTAGCTTTAAACATTGCTTTGTCCTTTTTATTTTTCTTAGTAATTCAAAATGGATTTTAGGATCATTAAACTACTCTCAAGACCTTGTAAAGTTGTGGAGTTTTAAATTAATCAGCAGTGATACAAAGGACACTGGCTATTATCTATGTGTGTTTAATTTGTGTCCTGTCAAAACTTTGGTTCATTTTAGTTTTGAATTATTTGAATGGGAAACAACCCAGGATACAAAGAACCAAAGTGGCAGTTCAAAACCTCTTTCATCATGAAAACAGCATTTGCTCTAGTTACAAAATGTTACCTTTCTGTATACAAAGTCTTACTCTTAACATAGGTATTATCATATCATTTGAGTCACTTTCATGACTTTTCATTCATTAATCTGACTTGAAATTGGAATCCAATGTAGAGCAAATCATGTTGCTTAAAGTACAATTGGATATTTTTCATTTTCACAATCAGTAATTTCTATTCTTCCAGAACCCTCCCTCCATTGTTTGGGACTATAATTCCATATTGTTACACAGCCTTTAGTTCAAACAATTGGAACCTTTGGTTGGCTAAAGATAGTGCTTCATTTTGAGATCAATTTTAGGATCCATTATTTTGTACTAGAATGGTGATGTACAGTTAGTGGAAACGAAAAAAAAGTGTCACTGTGATTGCCTTTTGAAAGTGGAAAGTGTTACCAAGGGTAGGGTTTCTTCGACAAGGAAGCTATAAGATGGATTTGTTTTTATTTTTACTTCTCTGAAATTGATGGATGGGTTTTAGGATATTGGCAAGAGGAGTGAGGACAGTTCTAATATGATCACAGATAAGCAGAAAAGAGAACTGTCAAATTGTGAAATATGATGTGTTTATATGTGATATACAGAAGTCAATGTTACACTTCATGCGATGATAAATAGGAAATCACAGACTTGAAGTTATCAACTCGTTCAGTACTAAGTCTTCTAGAATGCTTGAAACAAATTTCAATGCTGAAAGGGTTTCTTTTAAAGCTTGAAGCCTACAAGTTTTTTGAACTTTCAAGCAGCTTCTGACATGATATGTTCAAATATGAGCTCCTTTACTACATAATTGCTATTTGGTGATATGAATTTCTGTGGTTAACCACAGAATATAACTTAGAATAATGATGTCTTGAATATTATCATCACACACAGTTTAAATTGTGTCAAGGATGGTAATAACTGTTGCTTTTCATAGAAGGTATGTCTCAAAAGATTTCATGAAGCTTTTCCACATGCCAACTAATGACTCTAGGGCCAGATTATATTATTCATGAATAAAAACAAATGTTCTACAGACTTTAATTGTTTGGCACAAGGATGTTTCTATGAATCTACACATTTCTTGGAAGTTTTCCTTGGGTGTAGTGAAGGCTTTGGGGGTCATCTCCTGGCAAGGAGTCTAATTTTACAACTGGTGTCAGTTTGTAAGACAAATCAGTCACATTTTGTACACAGATGTGAGAAGTATGATAAACCATCTTAACTGAAGTGTAAATTGTTTTACTTTCAAGTGTTTTATTTGGATTGTGTGAGGAGATCTTCTTTTGATTACTGTTAGAGTACAAGGATGGCACGCTACATGTTTAGGACCACTATTCTTGGGATAGGAATTGGCTGTTACGTTGCAGGTGTTTCAATGGATGGTAGGAGGTAGGTGGGTAATAATACTGAAATTCTTAGAAAACAGTCATGCAATGACTTTTTTATTTGGTTAAGGGGATATTATTATTGCAAGCATCTGCATTACTAGATCAGATTCTTGGTGCTATTATGTATCTCCATGGTGCCAGACATTAGGCTTCAGTCCGTATCATATTTAGATATTTTCATATTGCGTATTAACATGTTGAAAACTATTGTCTTTGTAGCTAATGCCAGACACATTATGTCATTTTAATAACCTTTGTTCAATTATTAATTTAAATAGCTATATGAATACATGTAATTGGAAGACAGAAATTAACTTTAACCTTATCTAACAGAGGGAGCCACAAAGGCACACTTGTATGCACACAAAATGAGTATTCAGATTTAAATTTGCCAAGAGACATGGCTATATGGGGTAAGCAGATACATGGGGTAATTAGATTTTTACCAAGATATGCCCATTGCCAAAGGTGTGGTTTTATATTGGAAAGCAATTATTGGCAATGAATAACTAATACAACAATGTCAAAAAAATTCAAAATAGATAAGCAAGATAGACAAGCTTAATGGAAGATTTAGGCCCATCATGATATGGTGCAAAGCATGTATGTCAGTATAACCACATCTTAGTGAGTGACCTTAAGCTTCTCTGAAAAAGTCCAAAACTAATTGGGAGCATAAACTTGTAGAAGTCATATACCCTTGCTTTTTATGTGCACTAAGTGGGTTCTTTATGTCTTAGGGGGTTTAATTATCATTGGTAGGGTATGGAATATGGCGATATTAAAGCATGCACTGTCAGAAAAACTCATTTATAGGTGAATAATGATTGTGTATGGCTCTTGTTTTTCCACTACAAAGTGTGGGGTTGATGAGAAGGGATTCACCTTTTCTCACCCTGGTATGGTACGGATGGGTCATTTCAATTAGCTGTACGCTTGTATCTAGATCTTCTTCTATAAAACATTTATCCTCATTGGCTAGTATGATTGCATCTGAAATAAAGCAATCTAGAATAATGGATAAATGCCATGAAACACTACTATAAACCAATAAAAACTTGTGACCTGTATGGATTTTTTATACAAGGTTACAATATTAGGAGGGGTATAACTGCATTCTATTGTCAGGAATATTTCAGGGAACAGTTTATTAAGTTTGTATAATGTATATGGGATAATGGCTCTGAGATATCAATTCCCCTTATGGGTGGGTCCCTAATGGCTCTCATTAGCAATGATATGAACGGGGAATATACTACTGAGAGTGCCACCAATTGCAGGGAGATTGCTCTCTATGAAATTAGAATGTAGAATTGTTGGGTCTTCTATTGAATTGGTCTGTAGACAATTGAATAAAGTGATGTCTTGCTGCAGACAATTGGAATAATTCCTAAAACTTTCATCCATTTGATGCAGAGTGGTGATATCAAAAGACCTACTCAGACTCATGGTCAGTCTGTCTCTCTCTTAAAAAAGATGAATAACTCTTAAAGTTTTGTATTTGAAGTTTCATGTGTTTTTGTATTGATTTTCATTCATCTACTATCTTTTTCAACGTTGAAGAGACTATTCTGTAACTTTAAAATTGATGTGGAACATTAACCAGTATAACAGCATCTGGCATGTAAAAGACCCAGATAGATGTTGAAAACAATACATTTATCTGCATACATATTCTCAGTGGGAAATATATTCTATCTGCCTGATACAGGCTGAGGGACCAATAATATATATCTTAACATGTACTTATGCAAGTAATTATTTCAACAAACAGTTTCTTTTGAAATTAAAAAGGGCAATGTTAATTTTTCTGAAGTTGAGACTGCTTACTCAGGGAAATATCAGCGTATCTAAGCAAGCAATGTGATTACTTTTTCCTAGTCTGCTGAAACCTTATAAGTGATTCTATAATAAAACAATGAATTTGGTAAAAATAAATGGTGTACATTTCATGATTGCTTGTTGGCACTCAGGAATATAATGTACAAGTCTTCAATAGTGTTAGTTTCATCATGAACCAAAATGATGTCATGTTTAGCAAATATTGCATTTGCAAGTGCATTTCAATCAACCAAGTTGGGGAGGTTGTTTAGGGATTTATTGTAACTGTTTAGTTTGAATAGTCCACTTATGACTTAATACCCTTTGTTTTGTTTCTTATGTCTAACTGTTGTCCATCAGTTAGTTATTGCTTTGGATTACACACTTGATGCTAAAATAGACATCAACAATATCTTGAGTATACAATAGTATTTTCAAATAATTCTAAAGTAAGCCAGTGCAAGAAAGTTTCTAGAAGAGATTCATACTCTTTCTAAAACTAAATCAAAGGTCCCTGGGTATAGAGAACCCTGTGTCCTTAGAGCCTGGTAGCCTGTCAATCATAGAGAGCTCTTGGGAAAGTTGCAATTGCCTTTGAAAGTAAGACGCACCTGTTGCAGTTCTTAAAATTATATCAAAGTGCAAGGAAATTTCATAAAATGTGTAAATGTGTTTGCATCAAAGAGACAACAGGTGTCTGCTGATATGAAATTTCCATAAATATTTAGTTATGTAAGTCACAAATGCATGAATGGGAATTTTAAGGATCTACATGTAATTAATCAATGTCTAATTGCTTCGAAAAAGAAATTCCCTTTTGCTATGGTAACTAATTTCTACATCTATGATCTTTCAAAACTACCTGCAGACTAATCATTAAGTTGTATGTCTTGTAAAAAGTAAGTGTATTTTGATGCAATATGATATGTGTGATTGAACCTTTTCCATGATGTATTTATTTTCATCTGTAAAGGCCTGTTTACATTTAGGATTTTGAAGTCAAACTTCATCAAATATGTAGCTGGTGAACTCTTTACAATCCAATCACTGATATCTTGATTTAAGGGCAGCTATAATTTCCCAGTGTTAAGAGTCTTATGAATGCTATAACAACACTACGACTGTATTTACACTAGTCTATCAATGTTCTATTACGGTTTGTTTAAAAACTACAAAATTGGAACCAAATATGCAAAGGATTTATTTTAAATTCCTGCAAAAGTACAACAAAATACCTCTACTTCTGAAATGTTTCTGGAAAATATTTGATAATTTAGTTGTCTGTCCTGTGGAAATAAAAAATGAATTCAGCTAAAATGTTTCTTCTTTTATTTGTAAGCCTTCATGAACTTTGATAGAGCTCTAGATTTGGGGGGAAAGTAGTTTTGCATCATCTAATCAACCATAGACTTTTCTCAATTTCAAAACAGCTGATGCAGTGTCAAACCATAGAAAATGAACCATTCATTAAATGTAGCATGTAGGATACTGAATAAAAAACAAACTGTTCCCTAAAGAACAATGGCTGTTTATAAAAAAAAACTACAACCATCATTGGAACATCGAGAAAATCAAGCATTTTTTTACTTCATAAGATATAAGAGAATCACTTCCCAATCCATAAAGTAGTACAATTTACTCTGACATCTCTAATCATCTTAGTATAAATTCAAGTGTTGTGACACCAAAATTCAATTTACTCTTGGAGCGAGACCAGTCCTGTCCCCTTAGAGGACTGGATCGAGTAGCAATGAAGTCACTCAGCAGGAAATTGAGGCCAACCCCAGACATAAAGCCTATATTATCTCCTGTCAGAATGCCATTGTGTCTCAGTCTGATGAAAATCATTCACAGTATCTATTGTTATGGAGTAGGTGGAAAAGCTACAACTCAATTTGGGGATCTAGAAGCTTTTATTTCGAGACTCATCATATCTGGTTTTGTGGTCAATGGTGGTTTCAGGCCTTGATGTCTATTAGTAGGGAGTGGAAGGTGTCTTGTCAGAGTACACATGTATGTGTTTGTATTCATATCTGTTGTCATGAACATTCACATGTTGTCTCAAAAGGAAAAAAGATTAATTGTTTTTTGAGGGTTTCTTTTGATTGTTTTGAGTTTCATTGGTTGAGAATATAGTTGTCAAGACTTTATGTATGACATACTTGTATTTTATTTTAGAATTCTTTGAAATTGCTGCAATCCATTTCTAATAGATTAGATGTTTTCCATTGTAAAGAAAACTTTTAAGATTTTTTTAATGTATATTAACCAACTTTTTCCTTTGTTGATAATGGATGCAAAGCCGAAACTTTATTTATGCTTTTTGTGATTGCAAATGAATGGACATGTGCTTGTATTTCAATCTAAAGAAAGAATATTTGAATAATGTTCGAAGGGAAAGGGTATTTTGGAAATCATGTAATGGGAATATTATGTTGCAATTTCTATTGTTCAACATCATGGCAAAGTACAAGTGTATTTTTTCTACAAATTGGTATTTTGACTTTTTTTTACTATTATACATATACCAAGAGATAAAAGGTTTTTTAAGGCTCTTCCAATAAAACAAATATGTACTTACTAAATACACTGAGATGTTATATGAATCTTAATGAGATCTAATGCATTTGGTTGGTTGATTTCTGTCATTTTAGAATTCATACTCGAAGCAAATCACTACAGAATACATTGAATTCATTGCAACAGTTTGACAAAAGCTTAGAAGAGTTCTTTTCCTGGTTGACCAAAATGGAAAACAGACTTCAAAAACTTGACCAAACCACTACACAAGATGGACTCACAGATAAAGATGAAGAGTTCCAGGCTGTGGCTGCACATATTAAGGTAAGTTTTTTTTATGATTATTTGCTTTTTCAAACTTTTTACTTCACGATATAGGAAAGTAGGTGTATAATAGGGATCTTCTTCTGGGGTTTTGATTTAGTTGTTTGTGCACAGGTTAATTTAGATTTGTACAAAAATGCAGTTGTATCTATAGTTTGTGAGGATAGCACACAAATGTTTCAAATTAAGATGAAATAAAAATATATGGATGAATGGAAGGTGTAGAAAGGGAAATATGACTGGAATTATCTGTATGTGCTTGTATTGAAGAGATTTTTGTCCTGTAATCAAGGCTCTACTGGTTTTCTGCACAAGGTCTCCTAGAATTTTCATGTTTTAATGTCAGTATTGTTGTCAGTAACTTTTCTTATTAATGATATGTGCCTCAATATTTCTTTTAAAAAGATGTCACCAGAAATATATTTATTGTTCAAAAGACTGAATTGAGAAAAAAAGGTAGAATTCTTAGTTCAACTAAGCTTTTAGCAGGAATTTGTTGCATCTGCTAGGATCATGGACTCAAGCAAGAGCATAAGGGTGATTGGAATAGAAAGAGACAAACATTCCATGATCTAAATTACCTATTCAGACATACCTCAGGGATAGAAATATTACATTGGACATTTTTTTCTGTATAAAATAATGATAGACTAGCTGACCCGATGAAGGCAAGTAATATAATTTGTCCAAAACATTTGGTTATTCCCTTCAAATGATTGCCTAGGGGTTGGATACATATTACATCACTGAATGAATAATTTCAATGTATTTATGAGGGCAGGTATTGGGGGTCTGAGCTAGTTATGGTTATTACATTCGGCAGGTACTTGATAGCTAAAAGCAAACTCTAAAACCGCCAAGTCATCAAGCAATAATTACAGAATTCCATAGACTGTTGACATACAAGCCCTAACCGCAAACTCTGGTCAGATCTGAAAATGGAATCATTTTGTAAATTCATCTTTACTTTCCTGGAAGTCATTGTTGCAAAATGAAGCTTTCATTAGTGGATAACAGCTCAGGGGACAAATTCAACAAGGGAGGGGGGAGATAATCTTGATCAAATTGCCATAGTTCTTTTAAAAAGCAATTAATATTGTAATTGTCACTTTGATGAACAGTTTCTTTATTTTTGGAGAAATCAAATTTTGATGAAGTTAGATATGGCCATAGTAATTTGTGGGATTAAAAACTTTTATAAGATTTGCTGTTTACAAAAGCTTTATACAACATCTTTCATTTCATGACATCAGCACCAGCCGACAATTTAGTATTAAGAAGGATAAAAGCGTCTATAAATGTATTACTGGTTTTTTTTGTATCCTTTTCAATTTATACATGCAGAGATTTTATATTACTTATTTTAATGTCTAAGATAAGGTACATTTTCTTTCCAACAAAATACATTTCAAGAACTGCTACATGTGCATGTGTATACCATTCCGATGTACCCATTCATCAGATAATTCTTTGAACTATACTACACTGAATATCCTTATACAGGGCAGTCAGATGCACCAAGCATTATGTGGCATCCCTTCATAATCCTCCCCTTACACCATACATCCATTGGCTTCTAATGTCCACATTGATTGTTTCTGATCCCATTCAAGCCATTCACAAAACTGTAGTTCATTTGATCCTGTAGCCAGCAAGTCATCACTAATTGACAAGTCTTTATGTGGCTAGTAAGCCGCCCTCAAAGTGGATTCAAGGGTTTCTGGCTAGAAAATTAAAAGATGTCTTGAAAGATTTAGAATGTTCTGTTTGTTGTTCTTAGCAGTGATGTGTTAGGTTTGCACAAAGATTAGACCAATAAGATGAGGCAATTCAAATTCTACGAATTGACAGTTCAACCTGTTGTTTAGCGAAGGGCTTTGAAGGGCTTGAAAAGGCAAAACGTGATCAGTTTATTTCTGTGGATTCTTGAATAGACCTTCAGCAGTTTACAATTATAAGCTTTTAAGGTCAGAATGTGCTTGTTTCATATATGCAGGTATTTGAAGACAAAACTTGGATATTTTACTATGCCTTTACATGCATATGAACAGATTTCCATAAGAATAAGAGAGAAAATTAGTGTCTTTTATGTATGAATTATAGATATAAATAGGCTACCTATTCCTGTATTCATTATGCAAGACTATAAGAGTCAATATGATGAGAGAAACTAATGAAAAGGAAGGTAACACCTATCTGTTGTTGTGTAATACAATGTCATCGTTTTTTTATGATAGAAAAAAGGTGAATCAATGTCATAGCATTTATTTATCATTAAAGCATACTCAAAAAACAGAAGAAACTTCACATATGGCACAGCATTTATGCCACTTCAAAAGCTTATAATATTTTATTTTTATATGAGGTGTATGATAGTTGAAAAAGTTTCTTTGATTTCTTCAGTGAAGGTTAAAACATATATGAAGCTATAGACATTTCATGTCATCTTTAAAGTCTTGCTGGATGGAAACTTCAAGGGGCAACTCCTGATGATTATAGAGAAGATTGGTTTGTAGGGTTTGGTTGATGTCAAAGAACATGAAAATATCATTGGATTTTCACTCTATCAAAAATCATTAACCTAGAAACTTACAACAGGGAAAAGTGGGCTATGAGGCTAGAGGTCAAAAGGATCCTTATTGTGTCCCAAGATAGACATACAAGATTTCTGTGGGAGATGGTATTGAAAAAAGGCCATCAGGAAATGACCATATCAGAAATATCTATCATTATTATTCTATCATTTATGTCTCAACACAGATGTGATTGATTCTGTCAAATTGTATGTTGCATTTTAGCCAAAGCTAAGGATCTAAACCTGAATATTTGAGTTCTTCATGAGGGAGTATGGAATACAACTAGGCCAATGTATATGAAGATAATGTCACGGAAATGTTGTCTTAGAATAATAACAATTTGGTCCAAATGATAAAGTCAATTAGTTTTTGTAACCCAATTATGTCTGAAGAAAACAATTTATTTACATCATTTAAATAAGAGAAATACACACAAGTGCATTTACTATAAAATTGAACCAATTTGACTGAAGAAACGAGTTTTGAAATACTGCTTTGGTGCAAAAAGGTTGTTTTTGTCTTTTGCTGTAGGTATCCTTTGGTAACATTTATTGGTACTTGATACGTCTTATCACAAATTATCAACATCATGATGCAGATATTGAATAGGAAATGTTCCAGTCATGCTTCTCAAACCCGGCTGTAATTTTGTATGCAATTTGGGACTCATTATCATGGTCTACATCCTAGTATAACAAGTCAATATGAGAGCTATTGTAAAATTGGCAAAGAATCATGCTATGAAAGTCAAAAGCAACTCTAAGGATTTCTTGACACTCCAAGTCCTCACCACAATTTTGAATAGTCCTTTGGGGAATTTTCTATTATTTTACGATTTTCATTTTTAAGGTCCTTTTGAATTATATAAAAAACACTGATATGCCAAGGAGTATTGGTTATAAGTGTTGAGCAGAGCTATAAATATTTATTAAATGTGAATCCTGAATAGCATTATTTTTATGATCCTCCTCACCAACATATTAAGGTTTTCTTTTTTATGTTCCTTCTGAGAATTTCCAATGCTTTTTTTGGTAGGCAAAGTGCATTATAAATCCTGTATATAGAGAAACTTTCCCTTAATAATCGTATATAATTGAAACCCCTTTTGAACTGGCTTCTGCTAATTGGATACCATCTTATCGTTTCTGATTGCTGTAATTAAGGAAGTCTATATATAGAAGTATGGAAACAACAGGTGATGTGTATGTGTGTATGACTGGAAATGCTTCACACACACAACAGTTCTTCCTACTCAGGCTATGGGAAATTACTAAAATGACTCTAGGCATTTTACTGACAACATATTAGAATCTACAGGTTTCCACTGCTTTCCCAACATCTTTCTCTTCATTCATCCTCTAGGCAACTTGGTTTATGACCCCCTTGGTGAATAGTGCAAGTTTCTTGAAGTTTGTCCTATATTTTCTAGGTAATGTCACCGAGGATATTTCTCCCCTTCTTCCCCCATGTCCAAAGCATGTACTCTTCTTCTCCCTTCCATACTCTAACCTACATGCTTTTCAAAACCTCTACTCTTGTGGTATTTTTCCCTCCCTGCATAACCTACATGCTTTTTAAATCTTCTACACTTGTGATATTACCCCCAGCAGCCTTCCTGCATAACTTACATTCTCAAAGGTCTTGGAAATGACTTCTTTTCCACAGCATTATTGATGATTGCTTATAATTTAGTATCTTTGTGGGAGTGTAAATGGGTAAAGGTTTGATGTTTGACCAACTTTACCGTTCAAATTTATCAACAGTTTGTGTAAACAAATGTTTAGAAGTGACCCGGACTGTGATGTACCTGGAAAAAGTCCACATGTTTGAACCCATTGTTTCATGTCATCTTCATGAATGAAAGGAAAGAATATTCTCTTTTTGTTCATAGCCATGATAAGTTATTTTTCTATTCATTTATTTGGTTATTTATAAAGTTATTCATTTACAATGTTATCAATTTTTTATTTTAGATATTAATTTAAACATTAATATCTATCTGTTAGTTATCTAAAATGAAAATAGTCAAATAAAAAGTAAAACTCTTTTTTCTTTTTTTTGTTGAAATAAACCCTGATTTGAAGAGAATCCTTGATGATTCGAATCTTATCAGTCTCAATCCACACTTCATAGTTGAACGATTTTTGTTTTCATTATATTTATCTATCTTTTTATTCATTGATTCATTTATAGACAGAAGTGGTTGACATCATTCATAAGTCCCATTCTTCGCTCTATATGAACCTTGGCTCTTTCTCGTACACATTTTCATCATTCATTTCAATAATAAATGGGGAGGGGGTGCAAAATTCAATTTGATCATATCCAATCTTTGCTTCCTCCCACAATATGGCTGAGTTTTATTCCCCATCATAATGTTTTTAGAATGATTGGTTCAGTAAGTAATGCTTGGGTCCATGCTGTGCTTGGTTTGATAAACAAACCAGCTGTCCTAATAAGTACTGTAGTAATAGCTTTTGGAAAGAACTCTTTATGAGGGGTAAATGCTGACTCAGAGTTGCTTTTCTTCTTGTTTTTTTTGGTTCCATGTCATACGTATCTTTACGAAGGTGCATTTGGGTTGATCCAGTTTCCTTTTACATTTTTGGTTGTTGAAAGGATGCATAGATAATGAAATATTTCATGTAACAAAAATCTTGTCAACCACTTGTTCAATATGATTATAAGACAACTGAAAACAAATGAGATTTTTTGACAGTGAAAATGTCCCTCTTTTTCTCCAAGTTAAAATTTGTAAAAGACAATTTTGTAGGATGATCTTTTTTTTAAATGTCATGAAGTTTTTGGTGACAATAGCTTTGTTAAACATTTGGATTCTTTTCAATAATGAAACTGTGTAACAAATTAATATATCATGAACATGTTGTTCCGCAAACAAAAGCCGACCCTTGAAAAGATTAATACAAAGTCAAAAGCAACAATCCATGAAAAGAGAAGTTTGTACAAAGTATCTTGTGTCCACATTGCATAAGATCACAGAATTCGGATTATTTTCGAGAATGTTCATAATGCATATACTTGAAGTCTGAAGTGTTAGCCTTTTTGCTTATTGGAGAAAAGAATATTTTTGAGTCCTATCATCGAGACCTGGTTTGATGATATACTGGGAATAAATAATATTGATTCTCTTGTAGTTTTGTAGCTGCTGAGTATGGCTTCCTTAGGGAGTAAGCAGCCCCCTTTTTTGTTTTCTACTCTGTGAAGGTCTTGCATTAGAGCTTGACTTTTGATGAAGGTAAAGCTTACATTGATTCTTGTGGAGTCTACAAAGAGGTAGTGCATATGTTCTGCTATCATTTTATCTTTGTGTGTGCTATGTACCTTCTACCCTGAAGAATAACGATGTGCATTGAAGAGAAGACAACACACTGCAGCTGTGCTTTTACTCAGAATGGCTTGGTCTTGGAGGCTGTATCCTTATGAGCATGGACTAGGAACTGTTTACCAGCAAAGTATCCATTCAGATTTGTCAAAGCCATGCAAGATAACTTTGTGTTGAAGGGAAAAAAAGTTTAACATCACAGGATTTTTTTATTAGCATTTTTTTCTTTATCATCATCGCTTTAGGTGACGCTCACGCCTTGCATCCATAGAGCCATTGGCATTCTTGAGGAAAAGATCTATGTACATTTTATGGTGGATTAGTTAAGAAAAACATTGGCTTTTTCATGTGGTTTTGGAAAATTCAATCACTGGAATAAGATGGCATAACAAGACAGGAAAGCAACAGCTAGTTTTGTAGACCCTACAAGGAAGGCAGTTCTCAAAACACCTGGTTGTATTCATATCATGGACAGCCTGACCACACTCTTTCACAGTCTTGTCCAAGAGTGTGTGTGTGAGATTTTGTGTGTCCAGCCATTTTTGTTGGATTCTTATCTCATTTCGTTTGGAATTGGTTAACACTAAGTTTTATGTGGGAGGATTTGTGTTGTTGTTGTACGTATGTCCTAGTTTCTCTCTTAAGATTTATGTGCAGTGGTCATTGTATCAGTGGTCATTGATCTGGAAAATGTCAATTCATTCCTAGAATTAAAGGTCAGACATCACCTTTATGACTTTTTAAAAAGAATAATCAGTCAAATAAACATTGGATTATCAAGTGGTTGATTAATGTGCTTCCTCTACGGATCACGGCCAAATGGGGGATAGTAATTGCATGGACAAGATGAGGGATGGATTTCCTTATCCCATCCCAAGTCCTGATGGATGTGATCCAGAAGTTTTGGCTGATATATATTGGTCACAAATGAAAATCACTGAGGTAAGAGGTTCAAATCTAGCAATATCTGTAGACTTGTATCTTGGAGTTTTATAGAAGCATTTAGTCTTTTACTTTCTATTATGCGACCAATGTAATATACATTCTATTAGAAACATGTCTTGATACATATAGCATAAAGTTTTTCATTGTGAGTATTTTTGACACTGTGGTTAATAGATCACGAAGGCCTTCTTCAATTCAAGAAAAAAAAGATCTAATACCTGATATATCTATTTGAATCAAAGAACACACTTTCAATGCTCCTAAAGAAACCTAGTGGTTCCAACGTACAGAAGATGTTGGTGATACAATATTGATGCATAGGTTGATGAACAAATTAAATGGCTTGTCCTAGAATTTTCAATAGTGTGTCACATCAAAACCTGCTTTAATTTCATTAGCAGGCTTCACTTTGATATGAAGATTGAAGGGCTGGCTCTAAATGCTATGAATATTCCATCTCACTTGCCCTTAAGTCTTGCTGTGTGTATGTCAATTTTTTGTTTGCACACATATGGCAGCAAAGAAACTACCAATCATATTGAAGTATAACAGTAGAAAATTGATGCTTCTATTTGTAGCATGATAAAAATACAACAGAGTCTGATTAACACAAATGGAAATGTTACATAAAGAGGTGATGACTACTAATAATTATAAATCTTTCTTGTTGAATGGTAAATATCCTAAATCAATTAATTCTTTAATCAATCACTGTGGTTATTGTAACGTTGCAGGTATATCAATATTTTTAGATAAGAAATGTGTAAATGTGGCACTATTAGAGAAAAATCGACATTCTCTGTGTGTGTTTATGAAATTAAAAATGATTTACTCATGTTTGAATAAATTCTATACTATTATTTCTTGGTTATAAATTCTCACCAAAAATGGGATAGATTTTCTCTATGCTATCTTGTGTTTTGTTTTTTCTTTTCTCATTGACACTGATTGAACCAAGTGTTTTTATTTATTTGATTCAGGGTATTCTGAAATTAGGACATGTCAGCATCTGTCAAGTCTTTCTCTTTCTCATGCAATAAAATCTCATTCTGTTATTTAGAGTTTACTTGGAATTTTGTTTATGTCTTTTTTATAGAATAAGATTTCAAGAGTGGCAGATAAACTAATTATGAAATTTGCAGTTATCACAATTAAAAAATAGTAAGAGTATATTACAAACAATGCTTGACATTGACCTTATATGAGATGCTTATTCAAGGTCCCCAAACGTCATACCTAAGTATATACTAGACCTGCCTGAAAAAAGTTATCAATGTATTCATCATGAAACTTTAACTTTTTGAGTAAACTTTTTACTATCATAATTCAAAGCCTGGTAAACAATGCAATATGTTCTATGCTCTGACATAAGTACCCCTATGTCATATGTGTATTTTGTTACATGAAAAAGTGCCATTAGTATGTTCTTTGCTTGAGGTGAAATGTTTTCTATTTTCTTTGTTGATGGCATCTTTTGTAATGCCATCTCAAATGTAACAGTAAGATTCTCTGCCTTAGGCCAAAGCAGCACTGTCTGATAGCATTCTACAGGATTTCAGGGATAGTGTTCAAGGCTAAATCTGTGTTCTGTTTGCTCACTTAAGGAGAAGAAAAATGTGAACAAATTGGTGAAAAAGTAAAGCATAGATTGTCTTGATCTGAAATAGTTGAAACTGTCACAATTTTTAGAACTAGGTTTAGATCAAGTGGATGTAAAATAAAATCTCAAATATTTTCTGGTCAACACAGTAAAAGTAGGAGATAGATATTTAAATTGATAGAATTTTTTAGCAAAAATATTTTTTTGGTGGGAAAAGTTCACTGTCCCTGAAATGAAATGACATTTAAGAAAATAAGGTCAAATTTTGATTCCTTTTACAGGATGTACAATTTACCTCCTTTTAAAACTTTTAGTGCATTGTCAGAGATAAATCTTCATTAATTATTAAGTGTGCTTTGGCCAAGTACTGGAAGCAGGTGTATAGCAGTAGAATTTAATGTGTGACAACAAGATCACTTGTAGAAGACACAGATTGGGAAAACCTTTAGGTGGAAAACCATGGAAATTACTAGGAGACTTTGTAAAGAAATTGCCTTTGAGTGGTTGCACTGCTAAAATTAAGAAATTAAGAATGAGTCTTGGGCATTCACACAGCAAATAAAAGGAACAATCCTGATGGAATCCTGTTTAGGTCCAGGGTAAGCCAATCCTATTGTCAGGGCACTCTACAGAAACTAATCCACTTGTATTATGCAGTGTCAAATACACTAGGTTGATAGGGACTTTCACATTTTTCAAATGTGTACACATTTAATTCCTGTTTACATCATGTCAGGATCATTTTTTAGTTTGAATCACATATTGTGTTTATTCATAGCCCTAACAAATAGTGCATTTTTATGGCTTATGTTCTTTCTATGGAATAAGATGAAAAATCCTGGTGAGCTCATGCAACTCTTTGATCCTTTGTGATAATGAATTGCAATGATTAGTAGATTTTATGCATCATATGAATGGAGAGGAGATAAAAGCTTATGAAGACAGATAGTTATTTTTGATTGTTCATTAGAGGTTTTCTTTTAGCTGCTGTGTGTGTGAGAGTATAGTTGTGCTAATGTATGTCATGACCTCTATTGATGAGTGAAAGGTCATAACCATTCCAAAATGTGAATGAATAAGTCCTGAACTGCAGAATTTCAAATATACCCTGATGATGATTATGTAATATATTGCAAAATGTGTCAAATTGGTTTTATCAGGTCTTTGTAAACAGTTGCTGTGACTGTGAAGACACACTACAAGAAATTATAATAATGAAATATGAAGTACTTGTTATGATTAAAATATTTGCAGTTGTCATAGAAACATCTCTATATCCCTTTAAGGAAAATATTTGTTTCTTTATTAAGGAAAGATGTTATATATTAGGGTTTTTAATTGGGCGATAAATGAAAAATTTCGTTTTTAAAACTTTGTGATCTGATATAGTAGATGCTACCCTGAACAGCTTTCCTTTACCCAAAAGCCTTGTGGAATACAAATAATGAAGTGGAATGTTAAAAAAGCCAAAAGTCAAGAATCAGCAACATTATACCTACACATATCTGGGAAAAAATGTGTTACATTGATTTGTTAAAGAAAAGGTTTAATTTTGAAAACAGCAGAAAAAAAAAGGAGAAGGAATATGCGGAAAAATTATAAAAAAAATAAAAAAATCAGTAAACTTTGGTCTGAAAATGCAATGAAAAAAAGATAAACTGGCAAAAGAGCTATGGGGGAATATTATTCTTCAAGACATCAGGGTCGGAGTAAATAGCATACTGTAAAAATATAAATAGAGAAAAGGGCAAAGCACCATAAAAGAGAAACAAGAAGTCATTAAATGAAAAAGGGAAAAGTCATACCTCAGGGCTAGGAGATCAATAGGTTTGTCTGTAGGAAATCTGGGTTATCTGAAGATGGTATTGCTTAAGTTGCCATATTCTAAAAGAAAATTTGAATGAGATTTGGTTTTAGAAATTCCATGACTTGTGACTTAACCACTAAGAATGAGGCCATTCCAATGCTTCTCATTCCTTTTACTATCCAACCCAGAGTTCCAATTCACTTTATACATCCCTAGTGTATTGGACATTTTTCTACAGATCAGATGGAGCTAAGGGAGGAGTAGAAAGAGATGTAGTATTGCCGTAGTACATCTTGAATGAGAAGGGGGGGGGGGTTGCTGATTGGACTTTTTTAAAGCGCCTGACTTTGATTTTTCGTAATGCATTGTGCGAATGAAGTACAATAGAATATCAATCTTAATAGCCTGAGGTGGTTCTGTCATCTTTGGGATATTGCATCTCCTATTCATGACACTGGCAATATTTCTCAATTTTCTTCTGCCCTACTGTGTACTGAATTGTGAGGAAAATAGTAAGAGTTGGGACTTCATTTCATTCCAGAATCATTGTGACACTTTTACAACATAAAATAAAAGTCCAATCAATTCAGGCACTGTGCTAGTGGTTTTCTTGTTTGAATGTTTTATATATATCATATTCAAATTTCTATTATATTGCATTAAGATAGGTACCGATTCTTTTTTATATAATTGCCTGTTCGACCATGTGTATGCTTTACCTTTTTGTATAATTTTGTTGTCACTATCTAACAGTATTATTTCAAAATCCAATAATAGTTTCACTCCATATCGTGAGTTTCCATTTAATTAGTACCTTAAAGCTTAAGAAACAACTTTGTGTAAATCTAGAGGCCAAACTTCTACATAATGATAAACTTCCTGTAATTTTTGCTGTTTTCACCAGGACGTGCATTCTCATTTTAACAGTTCTAGAGCAAATAACCAAAACATCTTGTACCTGAGTCTCATGTCTTAAGGAGACAGGAAATACCATCTATCTAAATAACTGGGAACATTATTGCAATCTTGTTAGGAATGGACACTTTCAGACTAGATTAGAAATCTTATGGGAGGGGGGGGGGGGGGGATACAATGGCAATGGAGTGGTAACTACTGGTGTTTTAAAATTGTAACAGTGGAGATTCATTAGTTTGAAAGCCTACTATTATTATGAAATCATCTACCCGTGGTTTATTTTTGGATAAACATTTCAGAACACCTATCTCAGAACAAACCACAACCAAAACCATCCTTCGTGGGTCATAATAGTTCAGTGCAATGTGTCCGCACACTGTATATACAATTTTCATCATGACCTTAAAGACTGGATGTCGAGTCATGGAATACATACCCCTCCCCCACACCGACTCCAAATCAATGGCAATGCTTCTGTGTGTGCCATTCTTTCTAGTTCCCCTCTTTTTACCTCAATAACGAGGGATAGATTTCATGGATTACAGACCGCTTCATGCCTTGACTCAAGACGTCACCATGACAATTGATATGTCATTACTTTAATCTATTGGTTAGATTCCTTCTTCCACACTTCAAAGACGGACTATGACAGTGCAAGACAAGCAATAGATGAAATATATGACAAAAAGTGATAAAAAGTCACGACAAGTATATTGAGGTCAAATTGACAATAAGGAAAGTATTTTTTGCTTTTCCAAATGCCAAATCTTGACCTACATCATTGTGTGATTTCTACAACACAATCAAGAAAAATCGTTGTCACTTTGTTACGCGTCTGCTTTATGTTTACCTTTGAGGTAAGGAAGAACATAATTATTATATTTAAATCATAAAGTCTTTCAAGATAGTTTTCTTTTGGTACAGTTACCTTTCATCCTAGGTAATATACCTTTTAGTTTATACTCATTTTTAAGAAGGCATTCACTGTTTTGGTAGGATCATCAATTAACTCCATGCATTATAAGTTTGTCATTGGAAAATAAAGTATTTGATGAGGGATTGCTATATGATATTGCCAGTGTCAATATAGTTGTAATTAAAGTTGAAATATGATACAAACCATTGTTTTCTTTGAAACAATATTTTATCATTTGAAACAATTTGACTGCATGCAGGAATTCCTGGTACACATTTCTATATTTCCAAAGTTCATATTGAAACAAATGCCTTTATTTTGAAATAAACACACCTCTTTTTATAGATTACTGAATGTTGTATCTTCTCCCTAATATAAATATAACCAGAAATAAGTCAATAGTTTTGTTAAAGAAAGTTGCATGGTTATTCATTCTATGAAAATGCCTCTGTTTACAAGGAGAAAGGTAAGAGAAGAAGCTTACAATGTGTGACACACAGAGAAATCAATCAAGTCTCATTCCCTTGGTCACTGGTTGACAATTATTGAAATGGTGTGATTCTAAAAATATATTCATACAAATGGAAGAAACAGATTTTTTATTGGTTTCTCTGGAATATTAATTCTTCATTGTTTTTAAAAAGTAGAAAAGGAGAAATTCAGTGTCTGCTAAAGTTTTAGAATGTATTTTCTGATGTTTTAAATCTTGAATGTTATGAGTGTTATTATTATCTGAATATGAATGAATTAAAGTACATTAATATAAATTGAATGTAAGGTGGCAGATGCAGTGCCACTTTCATGGCACGCACCTATTAAATTAAAATATGGCACAGATTCACAAACTAAAAAGTCTCACAAACTAAAAAGTCTCACAAACTAAAAGAAGAATATATTTGTGAGAATAAGGAAAAAGCAAGGAAATATATCTTATAATTTTGCATGTTTATGCACATATGTATTGGTATAAAAATAGTGTCACAAAAGTGTCTGAATTATTTTAAAACTTCTATTTGAGCATGTATACCAGAAAACCATGCTTTGTTTTATCATAATGGTTATTGTCAATATTGGAATCTTATTTGTTATGACATAACTTCATAAGGCATAGGTATAATAATAATCGTCTTGCATATTTGTGTCAGAACAATCATTTGTTATAAGTGTACTTTCGCATATGCGCTTTCAAGGACAAATTTGACCATGAAAGCTTACATAACGATTATGAGTATTATCATGAGTATTATGATTATTAATGGCTATCATTGAAATTCATACATTGTATTAGCAGAAGAAAAGTATTGTTTTCATCAACTTTATTACCAAATTGTGCTGATAAAATGCATTGTATGTACATATTTGCTCTGCATGTTTACATTGTTATTCATGAATCTTAGCCAAGACAGAACTTTGAAGTCATATTAGGATTTATTTCCGTGATGGAAATGCTCTTTGAAATCCTCTACATGATCAATATCAAAATGTTTTGAAAGGTAGAAGAAGGTTTATATTGAATAAATATTATATTCATTATGTCACAGAATATTACTCAATTGTATCAATATTTTAAGTTGGGTCATAATTGGGAAGTGTGGAGGAATTTGGTAAAAATTATTTCTTTTATAATATAATACTATTACTTATAGTATTATAAAACCAAACCTTTATCATTGGCTTATTTAAGTACACACACATTGCGAGTTAAGCATTTTTTTGTTTGTTTTTGTATATATATATAATTTATAAAATAGTAGATTTGAAAGTAAAACTTTCCTTATGCACAGTACGTATATAAAATAATGATAAAGTCCAACAC